>CAOLHI010006553.1:0-30447 GCA_948474755.1 Ctenosaura bakeri
CTCTGATTCACTGTTGCTGGCTAATGAGAGAAATTAAAATCACTCACCAGAAAAATATGTGTCTAAGGCAGGATTCAGACAGCAACACTGGGATTTATTAGCATGTAGGAACTGTGACAGTTCTCCAAGGGTAAGAAGGGATATTCATTAATGTTGGCCAAGTCTGGAATCTTCCCTGAAGAGGATTTGCCCTGGAGACAAAAGTGTTTCCAACAGTTATTAGTACAACCCCACGCCTGGGTCCAGCAGAAGACAGATGCCGCTCTAACTCCGGGAAGTTGTTCACTCCTTTTCCAAAGCATAGATTTGAATCTTGGGCTTGAGCATCCAGCTGCCTGCCCTGCAGTTGCAGAGATGTGGCCCTGTCATCTGCCTCAGAATGAAGGGCTTCTGGGAGCCCCCCCCCAGTAAGAATATCATAAAGGGAGAGATCAGTCTGCCCCTCACCACTGGAAACAGAACTCAGCAGCTGAGAATCTGTGCCCCCATACCTTTCAGAACAATCTGCAACTGCCTTGGGATTAAAGAGACAGAAGAAGGACAATAGCCAGATCACATGTCCTTTGACAGTCCTAATTTAGCAGGGACAGTCACAATTAATCTTCTGTCATCCTACTTTTCAGCTGCTTTTGAACTGTGCCTATTTCTCTCTCCTCCTACCACCTTTATCCCTTTGATTCAGCTTATTTTAATCGCTGTAAACTGAGTTCAAAGTGCAAAGTTGTCTGTGCTCAGTTAACTCAGTAGATGGGAGAGGAGATGAGAGAAGGTGGTAGTGGCTTGCCCTTTCCTGTAGACTGAAGCAAAATCAAACTGCTGCAGCTTCTCCTAACCTTTATGCTCTTTCTCATTAATACTTTTCCATCTCAACCATAATGTGATGTTACTTGACCAGACAGGCACCAGTTTTCATTTGGGAAATTCTGGAGGATATGGGACCACGCATAAACATTGCAAACTATCATTGCCCTAGGCAATGCAGTAATCTCTATATGTTGGGCAGATAATTCCCACTAGTCCTAACAAAAGCAATCAATGGTAAGGGATGAAAAGCCTTCTACATCAACAACATCTAGAAGCCTACAGGTTTACACACACTTTAAGTCCTACTCACCTCCTTCTTAGAGCCTTTCTGCACTACACTGTTAATAGTGCTATTATTCCACTTTCAACATCCTATGGAATCCTGGGGTTTGCAAATTAGCCAGAGAGCTCTTTGCCGTCAGTAAATGACAAACCCCAAAATTCCACAGGATGTTGAAAGTGGAATAATAGCACTATAATAGCGTAGTGCAGAAATTTAAAAAAATAAAGAGGAGTACAATATTAAAGATGGGGGCCTATATCCTATTGTAAACCTTGACTAAAGTAGTCCCATTGAGTTAGAGGATTTATCTGTGTACTGTCTCACTATTGAACAATTCATTCCGGGGATCTGCTCTAGTTGAGGCTAACCAGTAAAATTCCAGACTATAAATCAGTCAAGCTAACAAACAAACAAAACACATATTCTCTTTAACTACTGGCTTTACAAGAAAAATGGGAAACTTTTTTCCATCTAATGAGTGAAGTTCTTAAGGGCTGAGGCCAAAGGCAAAATGCTGGGATCAAAAATGATACCACATTTAATTTAAAGCTCTTCCTGCCAGTAATTAAGCATTAGAAGGGTCGTTGCCATATTTTAGCATTGTGGGCTTGGACCACTGCTTTACTTGAAAAATTAACTTTCTATTTATGACTGGCCAGGGAAAAGATAAAGGAAGATGCTTTTGCAAAGACCTTGCATGGGTTTTTCTATGGAGATGTGAGAGCATTGCCTCCCAATAAGAATCCTGCCCACTCCATTAAAATATTCCTTCAGCCTCCAAATTTCTAGCATTGCAGTGACTTAAAACTTTATTTGTTCATTTAGAAATATAGTTTAGGTATCCAAAGAAAAGGGCAGGCAAAGTTACTAAGAGAATGCAAATACAGCAGATGGAAAAGTTCTAATGCCTCACTCTCTGCAATGCTAGAAATCTGAGGACTGAAGGAAATTTTCATTGAGAAGGAGCAAAGTTATCATCATGGAAGCAATTTTTCACCCTCCCATAGCTACAGCACTGATATCTGTTCACCGCTTTTCTTCCATGTCACAAACCTGACTTCAACACATGGGCTGCTATATTGGAAATAACCAGAAGAACGATGAGAGTAATACGTACTAATTGTTCTCTTACCCTAAGCATTTTGAAGAGTCTTTCTCTGATGTCTATGCAGTTTGGCTTCTGCTAATGCTAAACCTAAACAGACTTGGCCCCTGCTAGTATCTGTCACTGCATCTGCCATTGGTACTATCTGTCATTGTCCATTGCCAGTGTAGTACAGCGGTTTCATTGTTGAACTATGGCCATTTCTGCATTAGACTGTTATAGTGCTATTATTCCACTTTCAACATCCTATGGAATCCTGGACTTTGCAGTTTAGAGAGAGGCCTCAAACTGCAAAGCCCAGGATTCCATAGGATGTTGAAAGTGGAATAATAGCACCATAACAGTCTAATGAGGAAATGGCCTATGACTCTGGACAGCAGGGTTCAAATCCTTACTCAGCCATGGAAATCCACTCTGTCAGTGTCAGAGAAAGGCAAAGGAAACC
The DNA here is from genome assembly GCA_948474755.1 of Ctenosaura bakeri. NCBI lineage: Eukaryota > Metazoa > Chordata > Lepidosauria > Squamata > Iguanidae > Ctenosaura > Ctenosaura bakeri. Next base: position 2,638 of record CAOLHI010006553.1, read on the forward strand.
CCGCTCTGAATAAATCTTGCCAAGAAAACCCATAATAAGTTTGCCTTAGGGTTACCATAAGTCAGAACCAACTTCAGGGCACACAACAATAGTGCTCAGCCTAAATAGACTTGGTCCCTGCTAGTATGTTATTGCAGGATCATGTGACTTTGGAATTGGGCAGTAGCTGCCTAGACAACACAGCTGACTAATAAGACACTAATGACCAAGGACAAGGTTATGTAAACATCAATAAGAACTGTCAACCAGCCCACTGAGACAAGGGTAACTAATGAGAAGCACATGTCCAACACAGACTAGGTGGAATAGGCTGCCTCTCCTTCTTTGGAGGTCTTTAAACAGAGGGTGGATGGGCATCTTTCAGGACTCCTTTAGTTGTGCCTTCCTGCAAGGCAAGAGGTTGGACTAGATGGCCCTTGCAGTCTCTTCCAAGGCTGTGATTCCATTATTCTAGGTGATATTGATTGAGAGTGGCGAGCTGCATACAGAACAAGAAGCTCTCTCTATAAAAAAAATCCTCTAACATTGCTCTGAGGGAGCTCAATGCAGACCAGAAAAGTTAGTGTGGGGTGTCTTTGCTATTGCTTTCCTAGGACCCTCAACAACAGAACAGGAATGCAAGTTGTTCTGTGGGGCTTACTTTAAATGTAAAATTTTGTCTGCTGGTTAATATCTGTTAAGGCTTCCATCTGTAAAAAATTTGCCAGCTTTTTAATAAATCAGTGAAAGCTTCTGGCCACTGATATATTTGCCTCCCCATCCAACACAAGTCCTTGCGTTTGGTGAAACAACTTGATGAATAAGTTAAAGTTTTGGAAGAGTATTTTTTGATATTGGAATGCACAGTTAAGAAAGAAGGCCTGTAAATAGTATCTGGATCTGATATGAATAAGCTTGGCTGAGTTTATCTGATGTGTAAGGCTGTGATACTTGATTATATTAATTTGATGAACTCTAATAGAAAACCTGAACAGGGAGGTTGAAGACAGCCATAAGGCCATAAGTCAAATTTGACTTGACAACTGTTAACAACAACAATGGAGGAGAAAAGAGCCAGTGTGGTGTGGTGGTTTGATTGTTATACTAGGACACCAGGAGACCAGGGTTCAAATCCCCACTTGGCCGTGGAAAAACACTGGATGATTTCAGGCAAGTCACAATCTCTCAGCCTCAGAGGAAAGCAAGTAGAACCCCACTCTGAACAAATTCTGCCAAGAAAACATTGTGACAGGTTCACTTTAGGTCACTGTAACTCAGAAATGACTTGAAAGCACACAACAACAATATAGGCCCTTTCCTCAGCGTACGTTTTTTTGGTGCTGGGGTGCGGGGATTGCATGCGCAGCCTCCAGCGAGAGGCTCTCACGTCCCTGTTGCTTGAGTCCTCACGAGCTGCCTGCTCCTGAGCATGTAAAGCAAGAGCCCCGCCTCTTCCTTCTGCAGTGCAGCCTGGGAGTTTCCCAGGCTGTGCTGGGGCAGGAAGCGCGACCGCCACGGCTCCAGAGGCTCCGCAAGCACAGCAAGTGCGCATGGGGCCCTGGAGCAATGCGCGATCGCACACCATTTTCAGCTTCTAGCTGAAAATGAAAAAGTGCGCGAGCAGCACCTGCCCTACCCTGGAGCATCGCACAATTATGAGTGCATCGTGCAGATCGCTCCTCACAATCATGCGACACTCCAGCCGCCCTTTCGCATGGCAAATGCCATGAGAAAAGGGCCAATGAGAGGAAGTACTGAGGTTTGCAAATGCTTTTAAAATCTGAAAATAATTTTTTAAAAGAAGTGTGGGAAAGAAAACCACAAATTCTTGGAAACCACCGAGTGATGGTGTAATGAGAATAGAGTGTGGACATCTGCAGGAGGGGGCTGGGACCCATGGAGGGCCAGGGTCAACCCCAGGACATGAAGTTCCTTATCTCTGCCACACTGATTCACACACATCTCTTTCTCCTTTTTCAAAATGTTATGGCATGAGTTGCAGGATTAATGTTAGACATTCTAATGCAATAGGCATACAGAGATTACCTTTGTGAGGTCCACTGATTGGCAGAGGCAGTGGGGATTGGCTGATAATGACACTGTCAACAGTGTAAACAAAACTGCCATTTGTTAGCATAGCAAGCACTAAGTCTCAAATCCTGCTGGTGCTTTGGAGAAAAGGGCTGCTCAGAGCCAGCAGATTTGGTCTGCTTTCTGGTGCCACTGTTCTACAACCTTGAAAAAAAAAGGTGCAATACCTAGTGTTTGTGTTTCTTGCTGGAGGATTTTTGTTTGTTTGTTTGTTTGTTTTTGTCCAGTGAGAGCTTCCTTCCTTCCATTTTTATCACTCACAGGCAGAAACATGCAAACTCTATTACTGAACAATTAGAAGCCAGAATCAATGAGTAAGAATGTTGTTGGGCAGAACAAAAATGTCCCCAAAATCCCTATTTGGATTATACTTTTATTAGGCCCTTTTTACATGTGACTTTGAAAGCAAAATGGCCACAGGGAGCGATGCAGAATCACAGGGATGGTTCTACATGACATTCTTGTGATTGCACGTCACTCCTGTAGTGATCCCACAGCAATCACGCATTATATCATTTTTGGCTCTTTGCTGAAAATGATGCACAATTGCACTTTCCTCCCGTGTCCCTCCTGCACTTACCTTGAGTGCGGAATGTCAGGAAGCACAACCATCGTGCTTCCTCCCCCAGCGCAGCCTGGGAAAGTACCCAGCCACACTGCGGAAGGAAGGGGCGAAGCTATCGTGCTCCCTTCCATCCAGCACATATATGGTGTGAAGGGAAGCACAGGGAATACGATTCCCTCCCGGAGGAGGTTTTTCACGTGATCCCCGCATAACGCCAGTGGCACCAAGTAAGGTGCGAAAAGGGCCTTAGACTGAGACCATTTCTGCAATGCAATGTTATAGTGCTATCATTCCACTTTCAACATCCTGTGGAATTCTGGGGCTTGCAGTTTACTGAGGCCAAAGAGTTCTCTGGCTGAGAATTCTAAGGGCCCCTCCCTAAACTACAAACCACAGAATTCAGAATTCACAGGATGTTGAAAGGGGAATAATAGCACTATAACAGTGTAGTGTGGAAATGGCCAAACTCCAAAAGGCTGCAAAATTGGATGCAATCTTTTGAGTCCTCCAAGCTCTCCATCAGGCTAGGTGGTAAAAAGACAGAAAGAGAAGTAGAGTGACGTGGACCTGCTGATGCTGAAGCCCTAGTCTAGTGTCTGCTGAAACTGTAGTACTGGTGGGGTGCTGGAGAAATAGACTGCTCAGAGCTGGCAACTTGGGATGCTGGAGGAGACTGCAGTCATTCAAATGAGGCTCTATGAGAGGCTGTGATAGTATGTAGCTGCATCCCGGACTATCCTTCATAGATGTGAAGACACAGAAATCAAGAAGTTCAGACACTTCTTGCTCCTAAAATGAAGACATGAGGCCCTTTCACACTACACAGCTATAGCACTATGATTCTACTCTAAGTCATTGCTCCACCCTATGGAACACAAGGTTTTATAGAGTGGCATTAAAGAAAGCTCTTTGAGAATTATAAATACGCCACCCTGAACTCCAAATCCCAGGACTCCATAGTAAGTTGCCATCATAGCTAAAGTGGAATCATAGGGCATTTCCACCCTACAGTGTTATAGTGCTATTATTCAACATCTTGTGAAATTCTGGGGTTTGTAGTTTACTGAGGCCAAAGAATTCTCTGGCTGAGAATTCTGAATGCCCCTCCTTAAACTGCAAACCCCAGAATTCCACAGGATGTTGAAAGGGGAATAATAGTGCTATAACAATGTAATGTGGAAATGGCCATAGTTCTATGATTGTGTAGTGCAGTGGTTCTTAACCTTTTCTTTACCAGGGATCCCCTGTAAATATAATTTGTTGCCAAGGGCCTCCAAGATTTAACTCAAGATTGAAATATTTTATTCTCGTGGCTGCTTGGAAGCAAAGGTCTGCAGCACTGGCTGGTCCTGGGCTCAATCAACGTTGCCCCGGTGATTACGTAAGGCCTAGGCTAGGTGTTTCCCCTCATTTTCTGCACTCTCCTCTCACCTTCCTACTTTCTGGGCTCTCTGGTGCATCTGTGCAGTAGCGCCCAGCACCTCCAGCACAGGACAAAAATCCACTGCTGCCACTGCTATCATCACTGCCACCTTTGAAGATATCCTACATCAGCCAGCCACAACCAGCTGGGCTTTATTATTTTTTTTTTTTATCCCTTAAATCCAGGATTTTCCCTGTTTTCCAAGATGAACAGCAACCCTATGCAGATCCTGCCATCTGTGAGAGGTCTGCAGATCCCCAGGGGTCCGCGGACCCCAGGTTAAGAACCACTGGTGTAGCATATCAAAGGTGATGGTGACAATTCTATTTATTCAATTGCTTGAGCAAAATAGCCTCAACTCCAAATTAGCAAGATCCATCTCAAATTGGCAGTATCCCATGCCAGTGTAATAGTCCATTATGTGAGCATGTGCACTTCTTTTATTGGGGTATAGTGGCAGTGAGGGAAAGCAGTGAAACCTTAGGCCATTTCCGCACTAGACTGATATAGCGCTATCATTCCCTGAACTGCAAACCCCAGGATTCCATAGGATGTTGAAAGTGGAATGATAGCGCTATATGGCCTTAGTCGAAAGACAATGCTGTCCTAAAAGCTAGGTAGCTTTCTTTCCTATTACATACAGTTTTCACTGCTGTCCTCCTTTTACTCCCTGGTTATCACAGCACTTGTGGCCACTGCATTGTCGCTGATACCTTCTCTTCCTCTGGTACCAGCTGGCTGTAGGATTTGCATAATAAGTAATGGTTTCTAGCTACTTAACAAAGTTACTTTGGAAGGGAATTTTTACATGCATTTTGTCTGCATTTTTTCTACACTTTTCTATACTTTTACACTTTGAAAGAATGTACACTGGTTATCTGTAACTGAGAGGTTTTTACATTTTCTAAGCCTGAAGAAGCCCCAGGTGAAATAGCGGAAACACCATAGTCCTTACAGTTGCTGTGTTAGCTGTGCTGTTAAATTTGGGATGAATCCTTGACTTCAGTATCTCAGAGTACCTTCTTTTAATTGGATACTTAGCTATTGTATTTGGGAGGAATCTCTGGCCAGTACTGCAAGCCAGAAGGTTGTAAGTTCGATCCTACCCAGCTCCAAGGTTGACTCAGCCTTCCATCCTTTCGCAGGTCGGTAAAATGAGTACCCAGCTTGTTGGGGGCATGTATAGAAAATGTTTCGAAATACATGCTATTTGTAAGTTGTTCGCCGCCTCGATCCATATGGAGAGGCGGGATACAAATAAATAAATAAAATAAAATAAAAAATAAATACCAGCTGTTTAAGAATTTCTGTTCATTATTGGATATATACTACGTTAATATAACTGAACCAAATACGTCTCAAAATCAGCAAGCTAAGAAAGTTTATGGACCATTGTAAATGGGTTGGATCCTCTGTAGGATTACAGAATTCCTTCACTGCTTTGTTTACAATATCTGTTGATATTAAGAAACCTTTGTACCAGTATTTCTGCTCTTGATAGTGTTGCTATAATTTTTTGTATTGTTTATTCAGTGCCTTTAGTGTTTACAGTTTTTAGTAGTCATATATTATAGTTGTTAGCAGTAGAGTAAAATCATTTCCATTCATTTCTATATCATTAATATTGGTACATATATCATTTAATTTTACTTTATATTTATTAATACACAGGCTTGCCTTATTTTTGGTTTGCTCTTCAGGCCAATTGCTGATTTTTGTTTTGCATTTCCATCCTCTCATCAATGCTCAGGTTTTTTTCCCCTTCAAAGAAAAATGGTATTCAAAAGCAATGGAGGACAAACAACCAAGCCAACAAAAGAATGAGTTTAAAAAAAAAAAAATCTATAGTTGCAAGTAGCAGAAATGGGAAGCTGGGGTGAATTGCTATATATATTTTTTTAACCTTCTAAGCTTTGGCTGCAATTTGCTTCACACTGGTGAAAGTATACTGAAAGATGGGATGTGGGAAAGGAGGATTCAGTGAGGAAAAATACTGGGGTGGAACAAGACCTTTCCAGGAGCATCACTGTGCTATATCCTGCTAATGTTCAAATTTGATAGGGAGAGTCCCTATTGATTTTCTGTTGTTCCACTTTTTTTTCCAGCTGCTGTAAAAATGCCCCACTTTCTCTTTCCTCCCCCCACTACCCCCTTCACACTAGCTTACCTCAATTGCTGCCAACTGAGTTCCAAGTGCAAAAGTACTTTGCTCTCAGTTAACTCAGCAGGAAAGAGAAGAGAGGTGGCTGCTGAGTTAACTGAAAGCAAAGTACTTTTGCCCTTTGCCCTTTGCCCTTGCCAGTAGGCTCAGGTAAAAGCCCCTTCTCACTTGTGTATTCTTCCTGATTAACAACTTTTTGCCAGTGTTGCCCACACTCTGAAGTTCCTTGGCTTCACGTGTCCCTGCTTTCATCTGTGAAATGATGAGAGGTATGGAGTGAGGGAAGAGAGAATTCAGTAAGAGAAAATACTGGTAGGAAATGAAGTCTTCCAAGCAGAAATTGCTTCTTTGTATCAGGAACCTGAGAATTACTGCTTCCTGGAATCTGAGAGCAATGTGATTAGCAGTCAGTCTTCTGTCCGGCAGTTACAAACCTTGAGTACCTCAGTGTTTTCTGCCTCATCATCACAGTGTCCACTGAGGCTGGCAGAAGGTTGTCATGCTTCTGGCCATTCTGTGGAAGGCAATATCAAGGAGGTGAGAGAGACCAAGTCCTGAAATATACCAAGCAGTTGAAGCTACCACCTCTTAGCCTACTCCTAAAGAGGAAGAAAATATTTGCTAATTTTCTCAGTGGAAAAGAGTATCTCCCAAAGCCTTCACAAGTACTTAATAGATTTTTCTTTTTGCATTTCAGGGGTTTATTTGGAAAATAAATTCTGCACAAAAACATTATGCACCTTGTGCAAAATACAAAATTTTATACAAATGTTTTTCTGCAAAGCACCAGCAGGAGCACTTGGATACTCCTGTTGGCCAAGATCTTATTCAAAGCAACTGAAGCTTAAGGTTCCGTAGGTGTGCTTACATGGACATCTGGGTGGCAGAAAGGGACAATGTACCTTCTTTCCTGGAGCAAGTCGGTGACCAGTTGGTGGCCATTTGGAACAGGGATGCAGCTGTGCCTGGGAGATATTTACCAGGCGTTGTTCTGCCTAGTAGGATCAATTGCATAAAGAGGTACTGGGTAACTTCTTACACAACATCAGAAAAAGTAGTTCTGCCACCTTAGGCTCTGGTAACACTAGTGTAAAACTACAAGTAGACTCCAGCATGAGTTATTGTAACTTTTTGCATGAAATAAATGCATGAAAAATATCTGTTAATATCAAACAAATCAAGAGGCTCCATGCAATACATTCACATGAAAATCCAAACATCTAGGGGGCTGATGGCTACATTCTCATGTTAATATGTAGTTTGATGTCCTGAAATGGCACTCAAACTTTGTGATGGGTCAGTTTGCTTTTTCCTAATATAATCACTAGCCAGTAGATGGTGCTCTGTCCACATGAGATTCTGGGTTTTCTTAGCTTTTGGTGCAACACAGAAATTAGAGATGTTGCATGGAGTGAGTGCAAATTATAAAGGTAAGGCAGGACACTACTGTGCCTGGATCAGCAACTGCTCCTCTCTTCACCCTAGTTAATTGAGTCAGTAAGGAGCAAGGCTTACTTTAACAGCACCAAGGGCTTCCACTATTCATGTATTTTACTCTATACACATTTGATTCTGTCTTTATCCAGCAGAGCTTTTGTTCAAAGAGATATAACCCTAGCTAATGCTGAACTAAAACAAATTATGAACATAGGCAAATCTTAGGAAAGTTATTTTTCTGTTGCTGCTGGAGTTGAAATGTTATTACCTGTTGTTGTTGTTTTTTATTGCCTTTTGTCCCCAGTCCCCACATGGCCATGAAGGAGAGTGGCCTCTGCCTGCATTCAGATCCCTCTAGACTTTCTTAACTGACAACAGAAAGAACAGATGAAACAAAATGAAGGCCTGTGACTCCAACATCTTCACTTTTCTTCTCCTATATGATTTTTAACATCTTTGCCTGATGAAGAAGCTAATGAAGCTTTTAAATCTTGCATGATGTATTTTGTGCATCTTAGTTGGCCCAATAAAGGTATCACTGTTTTGTGAATTCTGGATATTGGTGTATTTTCTGCATGGCCAACATAGCTGCCCCTCTATATGTTTTACAGCCTCAACTCTCAGTCTCCCAGCCAGCACAGCCACCGCCAAGCATAGGAAACTCTGAAAAAAAGGAAGCTGCCTTATTCTGGGGCAGCCCACTGGGTCTACCATCTGCCTCACAATTGGCTAGGCCAACTGGCAGAAGCTTTCCAGGATTTCAGATACACTCTCTGCCAGCCTAACCTGAGGCCCTTTCACACTACATTATTATAGCATTATAATTCAACGTTAACTACCATGTTTCCAATGTTGTAGAATCTTGAGATTTGCATTCTAGGGATGGGCATTTAGAAATCTCAACCAGAGCACTCCAGTGCCTCACCAAACTGCAAACTCCAGGATTCCATAAGATGCAGCCAGGACAGTTAAAAGTGGAAACATAGCACTATAACTGTGTAGTGTAAAAGGGATGCTAGGGATAAAACATTAGGCTTGTTACACTAAAAGTGTATGTTCTTCCATTCAGCTAGATTCCCCTTCCAAAACAGGCATGACTAGAGCTGGATGAGAAGTTTTGCGTTGCAGTACAGGTGGACAATGATTCTGCTGGCAAAGCTTGGAAAGATGGGGTACTGTTCCTTATGTTCCCTCTGCTGCACTGCATTCCATTTAAAAGTGATAGCAACTTCATTTGCTCTCACTGGTACAGCCCCTTTGCCAAATCTTATTGGCTGTGTAGCGCCATGGTGTCACTGTGGCCTAATTCACACCAAAGAATTATAGAACTATTATTCCACTTTATCTGCCATTGTTCCATCCTATAGAACCCAAGTGTTTGTAGTTTAGTGAGGCACTAGAGTGCTCTGGTTGAGAATTCCAAAAAACCCTCCATAAACTGCAAATCTGGGCACATTGGGAACAAGAAATTACTGGTACCCTCAACAATATAGCTTTTGATCAGAGATTTGGAAAAAGTTTTGGACTAAAACTCTAACAGCATGGCCAAATGGAGGTTGTGGGTGGGAGTTGTAGTCCACAAAAGCAACTTCGAAACCTCTGATATAGATATCTTAACACAACTCTGTGAAGCAGAGATGATGTATAGGCAGATGCTAGAAATCATGGATAGTTGGTGCTAAGGTAAGTTTAGATTTTTTTTTCTTGAGAATGTATTGAAATTTACAAATTTATTCATGTTGAGGCTGTAAAGAATCCATTTTTTAAAAAAATGAATCTGGGAGAAATGCAAATTAAGAGATTAATTCTGGTTCAGGCAGGGATATGCAACATATGGACTGAAGGGTACATGAAGTCCCCAGCTATTATTGCACTGTGGTTTGCTACTATGAGAAAGACAGTTGGTGTTCTTTAAAAGAAGGAAAATTGTACTCCTCAGAGGTTCCAGGAGCAGTGATTCACCTGTAAAATAAGATGTGTAACTTGTTCTTGTTGCTGTTTGTTGTTGTTGTTGTTGTGTGCTTTCAAGTCTTTTCCAATTTATGTAGACTACAAGATTAACCTATTGTGGGCTTTTCTTGGCAAGATTTGTTCAGAGCAGGTTTGCCTTTGCCTCCCTTTCAGGCTGAGAGAAGATGACTTGCCCAAGGTCACCCAGTGGGTTTCTATGACTGAGGCCATTTCCGCACTAGACTTTTATAGTGCTATGATTCCACTTGAAACATCCTATGGAATCCTGGGGTTTGCAGTTTCGGGAGGGGCCTCGAAGTGGAATAATACCACTATAACAGTCTAGTGTGGAAACAGCCTAAGAACAAAAGCGACTGAAAGTTCAAAAAGAGTCATTTGTTGGTGTTAAATGTTACAAGGGACTCTTGTGATCCTGCAGCTTAGCTCTCATGCTTGTGGAGATGAGAACTCAGTTGGCAAGAAGGTAAGAAGAAAGGGAAAGTTGAATGTTAATGATGGAATCTGAAATGGAGGAAAGAGCCCTGCAAGTGATTATTTCAGACCACTGATGAGGAGGAAATGGAGAAGAGGAGAGACAACCAAATTGGACAGAAGAACTGAAACAGGTTTAGTTCAGATTAGTGGTAGACAACAATGTGAGGGACGAGGATAGTTTTTGCCCTGGCCTCAAGTGGCAGTGGCATGTCTAGAGCATAGAAGTGACATAATAGTACTTCTGGTTGCCATTAGGGGAACAATTTTTGTCCAAAAAAGTGAGCTTTGAAGGAATTGAGGGAAAGGCAATCACCACATCTGTGCTCAGTGAGTGACAGTTTGTATCACTTTGGGGACAGAAAAAACATCTGAAAATCACTGAAAATGTTAAAATGGGACTGGTATTGGACTTTTGGTGGGGGGGCCAGTGTTGTGTAGTGGTTTCAGCAGTGGACTATGACCCTAGAGACCAGGGTTCAATTCCCTGCTCAGCCACGGAAACCCACTGGATGACCTTGGGCACATCATACACTCTCAGCTCCCAGAAAATCCTGTGATAGGTTCACCTTAGGATTGTCATAAGTCAGAAATGACTTGAAGGTGCGCAACAACTATAGTGGGAACTTGGAAGGCTGTACTTTCTACATTTCTGGCAAAAGTGATCTATCAGTCTCCCAGTAGCCTACTAGAAAAAGAAAAAGAGCAAGAAATGTTGCAAAGGGAAAGAGAGTGGGATGAGGAAAAGAGGTGGCAGAAGGAAAGGAAGAAGAAAAAACAGGAATAGAACTAAAAGAGAGAAGGCAAGAAAACAAGTAGTCACATCCCTTTTTGGTTCTGATAATCTTTCCATTTTCTGGCTCCAGCCCCATCCACTACTTATCTGTGGCCCCTGACAGATCGCCCTCTAAGGAATATATAAGCTGTGGTTGTAATGCAACCCCTTGCAAAACAAAAGCTCCTCCTGCTAAAGTTTCCTGTTCTGTGCAAACACTGATGTTAAGAGATGCCTTTCCTTTCCAGCATGTGGTCACTCAAGATATAGTTTAGTCCTTGTGTAACCAAACCCATTCATTACTTCATTACTCAAGGTCCCTGATGCTCCCGAGTCCCAGTCCAGCTCTTTTACCACTCTATTAGACAGGTTCTTTTTAATATAATTAGGTTAAATGAATGAGGTAAGGGGAAATGAAGTGTCAAAATGGAGAAGATCAAGTTATCTACGCTGTCTCCTAGTCTTGTTCATGAAAACTAATGTTCACAACTCTTGGGGTCTTTCAAATCAATGCCCAAAAGCAAGAAATAAATATAAGTGGCTTTTTCTTTATGGACTTTTTGGTGTTTTTTTTCCTTAAGGAATCATTTCTGTTTGTGAGAGAGACCACATTTTCCTGATATTCAAAGAGCAACAGATAGCTGATGGGGAGGGTAGATGTCATGCTTCTTCCCCAAAGGCAACACCATTGTGATTTGAAGTGCTGCTTATTCATTGACTCTATGAATGTCATCAGTGCCTATTGCAGGGATGGAGAACCTTTAAGTTTGCAGAAGTTTTAGACCACATTACCCATAGTTTCTCTCCACTGGCCATGCTAGTTGGGGTTTTTGAGACCAGAAATCAAAAATATCTGGAACCATCAGCCACCATTATCAACAAAAAAGAAAGGCAGCAATATAGTCAATCTCTCTACCATAGCCTTTGAAAAAAATGGAGAAGCAAATGCTGTGCAATTGTCCCCCCTTTCCACAGCAATGGTCCCTGTTTCTCATCTGTTAGGTACATGCCAAATATATCATGGCTCTCTTCGACTTAGAATATGCAACATCTAAAATGAGATGAAGACTAGGGACCTAGTTTGAACTGTTGTTTTGTGCCTTCAAGTTGACTCCAATCTACGGTGACTCTCTCCTACGGTTTTTTGGCAGGATTTATTCAGAGGAGGTTTACTATTGCCTTCCTCTAAGGCTGAGACAGTGTGACTTATCCAAGGTCATCCAGTGGGTTTCCATGGCTGACTTGGGATTTGAACCCTGGTCTCCCAGAGTCCTAATCCAAAACTCAAACCACTACTCCATGCTGTCATGTACATCAGTTTGAACACAGCATCTGAATAATCTTGTGTTCTTCTCTTCCCACCCCCAAAAAGCAGAAATATGTGTGCCTCTATTTTCCTTCTGCAAAGATAATTTGATTGAAAAATAATTACAGCAAAGGAAGTCTCTTAAGCATAAACAACAATCCAGTGTTTTGTTGAAATAAGTTGAGATCCAGAACACAATCTATTTCACCTCTCTTCCAAGGCCAGCTTCAACTAGTTTTGCCAAGTGGCCACAATTAAAAACAACAACAGCCGCCTGCCTGACACTTTTACTATGGAGATATCAGTAGGTGAAGGTTTTCATGACATGGAGTTAATATCACCTGCTAATTGCTGCAGATCAAATTGCTTTGCAAAGAATAGAGTTGGAGCAAAAGCAAGCAATCCTAGCCTTGGCTCATTCACAAGTCTGATATGTTTACTCTAATGTGATGTCACAACTCCAATCTGTTCCGAGATCCTCAGTAAAGAAGGGCTTAAAATCTGGAGAGCTGAGTTTCCTAAGTGGACTTTCCATCCCCCCACCTCAGTTGGACTAATAAGCCAAAGCTTCAGTCCTGTACATAGACCACTTGACTCACACAGATGAACAGTTGGACTGTGCACACAGTGCTCGATTTACACACAAGTTAAGGACCAAAAACAACTGACCATTCCAACTGTATTTAGACCCACTGAATCAACTGAACTTAACCAACGGCCTTTCCGCACTACACTGTTATAGTGCCATTATTCCACTTTCAACATCCTGTGGAATCCTGGGGTTTGTAGTTTAGGGAGAGGCATTTAGAATTCCCAGCCAGAGAGCTCTTTGGCCCCAGTAAACCTCAAATCCCAGAATTCCACAGGAGGTTGAAAGTGGAATAATAGCACTAGAAAGGGTTGGTGCAGAAAGGCTCCAAGTGTTGACTCATGAAGTTCCCATTGATCCAGTAGGACTCTTTTGGTTACTACTAAAAACTGGATTTAGTAAACTGGTATATACCTTAAAGGCACCAGGTCACATCTGATCTTGGAAACTAAGTAGGGTCAATCCTAATTAGTACTTAGATGGGAGACTGTCAATGAATAGCAGGTGCAGTAGGCTATATTTCAGAGGAAGGAACCAGTAAAACCACCTCTGAATATTCCTTGCCTAAAAAATCTCTATGAAATTTATGGAGTCCCTGTAAATTGACAGGTGATTTGAAGGCACATACATGGCCAAAATTTACAGTTTGATATATTACAAGAGACATCTAAGTACCAAAAAGAAAAGAAAGATGGAAAGGAAAAGAAAGGAAAGGAAAGGAAAAGAAAGGAAAGCTGTGATGCTTCTTAAATTTGACACAGTTTAAGGTCCCATCATGTCTTAATCTAGTCCAGCATACACAGGATTACAGTGTAAAGGAATGTTTCTTCACTCATGTCACCCAGAGAGACCAAGCTGACATGAAGAGTTTGTTACCTGTAGGTAAGCTATTTCCCAACACAAGTCTTTGCTCCAAGATACCCTCTGAGAGCAGAGGAGGAACCATGCTAATTTTAGCTAAAGATCTGCCTAGGAGCCCATAATCCCATAGTGGTGAATCTTTGGAACCTCACAAGCAGGACATGAAGGCAACTGCACCCTGTTGCACATGTCCCTCAGAAATAAATTCAGGGGTATAATTATGAGGTGAGGGAACTAACATGGAAACACTGCCTCCCAAATAAGAATTCTGCTAAATTAAATCTTCCTACAGTACCCAGATCTCTAGCATTCCCATAATTTAAAACTTTAGTTGATCATTAGAAAAAGGAGTTTAGGCATCCAAAGAAAAGGGCAAGCAAAGTTACCAAGAGAAGGAGAACACAGCAAATATAGGAATTCTAAGTACAAATGGTTTTCAGTGTCTCACTCTCTGCAGTCCTAGAAATTTGGGGACTGAAGGAAAATTTCATGGGGGGATTACCTGAGGCAGGGCAATGCCCTCATTTTGCTTCCCTTATAGCTATACCCCTGCAACCTCCTTTTTGATACCATGTTTGGAGGCCCATGTGAAACACTTGTAACAGCACTGAGGGAACATAAAAGTATTTCAGTAAGAATCTGTGAACTTTTTGTGGGGAGGAAATTGCACACTTTTGCAACTGGTAATACAAAGATCCCACATGATGTTTGCATATTGTAAATCTCCATATGTGGAGTTATTTATTAATTGTGCTACACAACACTTATGTTGAATGGTAATGGTGAGCAACTGTGTATGGCATCCAGTGCGCATCTACATATGTAACAGTACAGCATACACAACTCTGCTCCTGCAACCTTGAACTGGATGTGGATATTCCACATTAGTCAAAAATGCCCCATCACTTCTACAGTGAAATTTACACATACATAAGACAGCCACAAGATTTGGGCCAATGAATTGCCATACCTGGAATTCCCTCAACAGTTCATTCTTCTGAATGTTTATCACATGCTTCATTCAATGGGCTCTACTCCCAAGTGTGCAAAGGACTGAAATCGAACATCCAATTTCACACATATAAAGTTTACCAAGGCACAAGCTCCACTGTGCTCAGTTGAGCTTATTCCAAGGTTACTGAGCATAGCATGGAAGCACAGGAACATCTGAGCCCATGGCAATCAGAGCTCTTGAGTATATTTATATCTGCATGGAGTTTGACTCAGGCTGCAGTTCCATGCATACTAATTTTGAAGTCAGCCCTTTAAAGTAACATGCATTTAGAAGTCTAGCTCAGAAAAGGTTGAAAGCCACCAGTCCAGACTACTTTGAGATTATTTTGCCTTATTCAGAAATAGACACATTTTTAGGCTATAGCCCCATATACAATCACCTAGGAGGAAAGCCACATTGAAGTAACGGAGTTTACTTTTGATTAGGCAATGTATAGGCTTGCTGTGTTAAGTTCATAGATTTCCCCAGGCTTTAGTCCCTTGGAAACTAATCCCACATGGTTACCATTGCTGCATCAGACCAAAGCCCTTCTGATACTCCATCTTTTTCTGGTCAACCAAATACCTGTGAATAGCTCCACAGCAAGGTGGGGTGGCTATGGACCTCTCTTGCTGTGATTCCTCAACAAATTTTTCATAACTTTTTAACTGACCCTGGAGACATAATTATAAGCGATCCTATTAGACACTGATGACTTTATTCCCCATCAATCTGTCAGTCTTCCGAAAGTCATTCAACTTCATGCCTATCACCACATTTCCTTTGGTAGCAAATGCCTGCACTGTGTGAAGAAGTGCTTCCTTTTCTTTGTCCCGAACCTTGCACCATTTCATTGTATAAGCCTAGGTTCTATCAGAGTCTGGGAACATTTTTTTTTTGGACTATGATCCTCAGACTTGAGGGCTCTGGGAGTTGCAAGGATAGCTATGTAGCTTCCATATCAAGGGAGTGCTGATTCCACTCTGGCACTTTGTCTGAATGTTAAAACTGTCCAAGGTGCTGAACATATTTTGGTGCCAGCATTCAGTACCTGAGATAGCATCTTTCAAGTCTGGACTAAACTCAGAGTGGATTCATCACACCACTGTCATGTAGCTACCAGCACAATCTCTGACCGAGCACATACAGGCAGCACACGACAATCTCAGGATTGTTGTTAGGCATTTCTCTCTCCTTCCTTCTCACTATGTGTAATTTTGAACATTCACATCATGTTCTTGCCCCACTCTGGGACTTTACTCACTCCCCCCCATAAATGATGGCCATCTGTTGGGAGTGCTTTGAGGGTGTTCCTGCATGGCAGGGGGTTGGACTGGATGGCCTGTGTGGTCTCTTCCAACTCTACATTTCTATGATTCTATAATCTGGAACAGGGCTCCACCAAAGAGGGAAGGGGAGATTCTGAATATTAGAATGATGAAATTTAAGAATACAATGGCCTTTTCCTCTGCTCAAGCTAAAGGACAATGGAATACCTAGAGCCAGCTTGGCATAACGATCTTGGTGTTGGAATAGGATTCTGAGAAACCAGTGTTCAAATCCTGGCTGCACCATGGATACTCGCTGGGACAAGTCACTCTCTCTCACCTTGAAGAGGAAGACTATGGCAAACCTCCTCTGAATAAATCTCAGGAGGAAAACGTTATGATAGGGTCCTCATAAACTGGAGTCAACTTGAAGGCACACAACAACAACAACAACAACTGCTCTGAGGCCTACGGAAGCCCTCCTGGCTTGCTTCGTCTTCTGGCCGAAGGAGCAACTTTCTCCCTCCTGCCACAAGAAGCCGAGCTGGCTGGCGAGCTGGCTGGCTGGCTGGCTGGCTCAAGCGGCTGATGGACGCGGGACACGTGGCTGCACAATGGAGACACACGACTGACCTCAGCCAAGTCGGCAAGCTGCCCCCCACCTTATCCCGACGTCCTTTGCGCGGGAAGGTGGGTCTCGGAGGGAAAAGGGAGATGGGCAAATCTCCAGAGTCTCTCTCCCACGTCTCCCTTGGACACAAACGACACACATAAACACACACACACACACACACACACACGCAGAGAAAAAGAGATGCTGTTACAAGCCTGTCCAACGTGGGTGGGAGAAAGCCCACGTGAGAGTGGGAACCGCAGTGGGGTGAATGACTACAATTTGCCCAGAACAAACGCCTTTTCAGGGACTGAAGGAGGCCTCTCGGACGCATCCCTTTGGCTGGATCCAAGGGAAGGCAGCTTGGATCTCTCCGTCGGCCTCCCTGGCCTCCTTTCTCTCCCTTGCCTTCGACACAAACTAGTCGCGTTAGGCTGAGGCCCCTGCCCGGTGGGGGCACTTCTTTGCACGAGCTGTAGCGAATTCGCGCTAAGCCTCCCGTTATTTCTAATGTTGCAACGGCGTCGTGAAAAGAGGCCGCGGTCGAGGTATGCGTACGTGTATGAATGTGTGTGTCCACACACACCTCTGCGTGTATGGGAAAAGGGACTCCCCCTCCCGCCAAAAAGGAAGGGAACACAACACCAGCAGAGGAGAGGAACTGTTCCTAGTGGCCGTGCTGAGGTCAAAGTCACGGTCACCCGCTTCTGGAAGGGTAAACTCGAACAGCGCGTGAAATTCCGACCTCGGTGGCCGGGGGTGGCGACCGGGCGGGGGTCCGCCTTGCCACTTCAGCGGGCCTTGGCTCCTCACCCGCCGTTTCCTCCGCGAGTCTCTCCTCACCCGCCCCCTCCTCCAAGCTGGGCCGGGGGGGACACGCTTTCGGTCTGACAGAGAAGGCTTGCGAAACCCAAGGGCCGCCCTCACTCGGCCACCTTTCCCTCAGAGCCTCGCAGAAACGGAAACCTCCCCGGCCATCTCCGCACTAGCCTGTTATGGCGCTATTATTCCACTTTCAACATGCTATGGAATCCTGGGGCATTTCCGCACTAGCCTGTTATAGCGCGATGATTCCACTTTCAACCTCCTCTGGAATCCTGGGGTTTGCAGTTTCGGGAGGGGTCGGCCGGCCCCTCCCGAAACTGCAAACCCCAGGATTCCAGAGGAGGTTGAAAGTGGAATCATCGCGCTATAACAGGCTAGTGCGGAAATGGCCTGGGGTTTGCCGTTTAGGGAGGACGTTGAAAGTGGAATAATAGCGCTATCATAAGCTAGTGCGGAAACGACCCGCGTGGCGGATGCCGGCGCTCCCAGACGCAAAGAAAAACAAAGCAAACTCTTGCCTGGAAGAAATGCCCGCGCAAACTCTCTCTCAAGTTTGGCAAGTTAGATTTTTTTTTCTCTCTCCAAAGAATAACAACAACAACAACAACAACACACTACGAAACACAACTCTAGGGCAAGGTGCCCGGAACATTCTTTTTTCCTTTTTAGCGGCGTTTGGAGAATCCAGGCTATATTAGTCAGAAACCCGATTCAAACTAAGTTAACTTCTTTGTGTGCGAGGGCGCCTGCGCGCGTCCTCCCTCCGCCTCCCCAACGTCCCCGGCCTCGCTTCTTTCCCCTCCCGACGAGCGGTGCCCACTATTTATTTATCTTCATTCCGTCTCTTTTCTTCTCCGGGCATTCATTCTTCGCCCGGGCCCTGTGAGTCCGCCGGGACGGCCTGCGCTCGGCCGCCCGCTCCCTCGAGCCGTTACCACCCACCCCGCACGCTCTCTGCTGTTGCCGAGGTGTTTCTATACAAACTTCAGCGTCCAGTTGTCATATTAATTATTACACGGAGTAATGACCGAAATCGTCAAAATAAGAAGGGAGAAGCGAGGGACCTCCTCTCCCCCCCTCCCGCCCGCTTTCTCTCCCCCCTCCCTTTCCTACCCGCTCAAAGATTCAGCAAAAGAGCCCTTTGCAACAAAGCACTAATTGGGCTCCAGAAAATACCCTGACAAGGCATGGAAGATAGGTTTCATAAAGGCCCACAATTGCGAAGGGGGAGACGGCTCCCTCAATAGACCCCCACGCTTCTTTTCTAAACTCTCTTGCTGAGCAAAAAATGGACTGATTCTTCAATACTATACCCAGCCGAGAGAGAGGGAGAGCAAATGTCTTGTGCATTGTCAGCCTTCTTCCCCCCACTCCTTCTCCCTGCTCTTGTCTCCACCCCCACCCCAGCTATTCAGGCCTTCCAGGCGCAGGAGAAGCTGGGGTTTTGTGTGTGTGTTTACCATGAAAAACCTTTTACTTTATTTTCCCTCTTAGAGATGGGGCGGGCGGGAGGCTAAGGGGGGGGGAAAGGACATGTGCCTAAGCCCCAAGCTGCCTGGTCTACTGTAACAAAATGGAGTGTAACAAATCGTCCCTCCGCCCCCCCCTTCCAAAAGCTCCAAATCTATTGATTCTTTTGAAGATTCATATAGATTAACGACTTTTCCTTCGGCTTAATGCCGGAGGTGGGGGCATTGAATCATAAGGCACGTAAGGCGAGGGAGCTTTAAGACATAATTAAAAGCCAGAGGGAAATTTAGGCATGGAGAGCCAGGGTGCAGAAAAGAAGGGGATATCTAAAGAAGCCAGGCCCCTGGTTGCCCTTCGCCTCTAGAAAACAACAGTAAAATAATGGCCAGGGAGTTTCTTTAAGGGAAGCAGGAGAGGAAAAATTATAATTATGGGGAAATTAAGGACTCTTCACTGCAGGTGCAGAGCCCATGAAAGGAAGAAGGAGAGAAATCATGTTTTCCCAACTTTCATAGTTACTTTGTTTTTCATCAGTCATTTGAGCAGGGAACTCAGCAACCAACTCAGAAGCAGAATTTGGGGGGAAAAAAAGTTTCCATAACTGGTGACTCAGAAGCAATATCTGCAGTATCTAGAGAGATATTGGAAGTTTGGAAACTTCTCCATGAGTGAACTTTTGCATTTGCTTTTGGCACAATACTTTCCTGGGCTGAATCATTTGCCTTTCTAATGTTTATGAAGGTGAGATGTACTGGCCTGCAATCTTCAGACACTTGCACTACTCAAAAGTAATGCCCCCTACCCTGATTGGTACTTACTTCCAGGTAAGTGCTTGTGGGATGGCAGCTTCAGAGCATCACCTGGCAGGAAATCCTGTGCCCCCTTACCTAGAAGTAAGCCCCATTGAACTCAGTGAAAATTACTTGTAAGTAGAGACACACAGAATTACATTCCTATTTTCTTTTGATGGACTATGCTTTTTACTAGAGTCCATCACCTGGACTCTGCCAGTTCACATGAACAAATAGGTATGTTGTTGTGAATATAGGCAGGATGAATCCTTAAAACATTTGGCATGTCCCTTCATGCTTCCAAGTGTATCTCATGCAGGGCATATATTAGGGAAGGGTGAGGACAGTGTGCGCTCTAGATGTTTTGAACTTCAACTCCTAGAAGGCCTAGCTAATGTGGTCAATGTAAGGGATTGTTGGAGTCGTAGTCCAAAACATCTGGAGACCCAAACCTCTCAAGGTCACCCAGTGGCTAGATCCCTACTCCCCTGCTTTTAGGCTATGAAGCAGTAATTCTATATGTGTCTGAAAACTCTTGTCTGCCCCAGTTCCCAAATGGTAGTAGCTCACTAATATAGCCCTGGGCATTCCCATAAGTCCTTGTTCACTGTTCTACAGTGGTAACTGATAGCTATCTAGGTTTCATCCCCACACTACCTTAGCACAATCATCCTGATAACGCCACAAGCTCCCAATATTCATTCAACAGTCATTTGGAGCAGAGTAGTCAGTATACTGGCACTTACTAGATGGAATGCTTTTCTGTCTGAATAACCAAGGGCCCTTAGTTTTTGGTATATGTTAAAAACATTTCTTTGAGCAAGTCTTCCCAGCTATTTTGGCTCAACCTGAACTGAGCCTTTGGAGACAGCAGTTTCAAAGACCACTCAGACTAGTTCTCATTCTGTTCTGAGTAGAGTCCCTTATTCTGGACTGGAAGGAGTAGTAGATGGAATTTTAGCTGTATTGAATTGAAACTCTCATCAGTCTTCAGCACAGCTCATGGTGAGGGATGATGGGAAAGGCAGTCCAGCAATGTTAGGAGGGCCACATGTTTCCATACCATGCCGTAGATGGCAGAGGTACAATCCACTGAACTCCAGGGAAGTACCTCTGCCCTCTGACTCCAATCAGATCTTTCCCCAATTCAGCCCTCACAAATCCAGACTGCATTTCCAAGACAAACCAGGTGACTGTACAGAAAGGCACTAGCCTTTTAAAGAAAGCCCGGTGCCACATTTGAGAGAAGGAGCAGAGAGTTCCTGGATGACTTTCTTGGCAGGGCATCAGACCTTGGCAGTTGCTCCAGGTGAATGTTTTGCCCCCTTACCTCAACTGCAGAATTGCTAGCTGTGGTCCTGAAACCTCATAACTGGCCTAGCATCTGTAGTCTTGTCCAGGGTCCTGACTGTGCACCTGCTCCAGGTCAGTGTGCAGCCTTGCCTTTTGTTATCTCACCTCAGCTGTTGCCTCCCTGTGGTGGAATTTGTGACAGATCAAATCATGCTCTACACAAGCAGTAGGATGAGGTACTGGAATGCTGAGGTGGTGGAAACAGTAAAGACTGCCCACTAAAGACTGGAGGGTGTCTTTAAAAAGTTCTGTTTCTTTTAAAAGATACAGTCTCTTTAAATTAACAACCAGTTTGCCTCTTGCTGTGCTAGTTTTATATTAGCAGGAACTCCTCCTCCTGCTGAGAGTATTCAAAATACACAGTCTCCATCGTGCAGCCTGAAGCCGTGCCATGTATCCTAGAACTCAAAGTCATAGCCATGGTGGCTAGGAAATTCTGGGAACTGTAGCTCAAGTAGTAGAATATTTTAACTTTGCTAACATGGAATTTGAAAATATATTGTTTTCCATTTGGTTTAGAAGGCTCACAAATATTTATAAATTGATAGGCTGGGCCTTTTAATGCTCTGCAGTTCTATTTTTTAAGGTTGGTTTTGTTTTTAATATATTTTAATGTATTTGATATTTCTAACATTTAATGCTTTAATTCTATAAACTGTTTTAACTTTTTAAAAAATTTTATATTTCTCCTTTTATGTACATTTTAACTTGTACTATTTTAATGTTAGCCACTTTGACTCCCATTGCTAGGAGAAAGGTAGGATATAAAATTGTTGTTGTTATTATTATTATTAGCTCTGGTACATTCTATTTCTAAGCTTAGAATCCTACTATCTCCTTCATGTACAGGCCTAGCCAAAGAATCACTTCACTTTCATTCATTGGTGTTATGATGGGTATATAAAGAGCCCTTTCATTACCATACATGCCAAAGTGCTGTTTTATTGGCACAGCTAAAGGGCCTTGCATTCCCTTAGGATGAATGGAGGACAACCAAATTATTAACAGCCAGGAGCAGATAAGCAAGGAGAAACGGCCTTCTTTACATTACACTCATTGGAACTAGCAGCTCCTTAACTTACTGACATACCTGTCTAAGATCATGTCAATACTTTCTCCTCTACTGTAAGTAAAATAAAATGTTTTTAAAGCATCAAAATGTACACAAAGATTTACGTTCTTTTATCAGATAGCAGAACTTTTTGACTGCCTTGGTGTAAGGCTAGCATCAACCCTGACATCTGGGCAGAGCTTAGATAAGTTATCCTTTTTTATCACAACTCCAGAAGCCACCAAACCAGTATAGGAGGATAGTTCCACCACCTTAGAAGTCCCTGCAGCAGACTGACTGCCTTGGGGTCACTCCATTAACTCTTTTTTTCTGGACTTGCCTATTGAGCAACACTGCATTCACACTACACAATCATACTATTGTTATTCCACTTTAACTGCCCATGGTTCAATTCTTGGGAATCTTAGGGCCGTTAGACTGGTGAGGTATTGGAGCACCGTGGCTGAGAATTCTAAATGTTACAGCCTAAGCTGTCACTCCAGGATTCCATAGGATAGAACCATGGTATGCAGTATGAATGGGCACCAGAATGTATTCACAGGCTTAATTTCCCACAATCCTCCTGACTAGTGTCACTCCCAGGCATTCTAAGTTCCAAAGGAAACTATACTAATCTTCCCAGTTCTGCCAGTGCAGCTAAGTAAGACTACCACAGATCACTGAAGGAGGACTCAATCCACACTTCGCCAAGTTCTCTTAAACCTGCAGCTAGAGGCAGCCCAAAAGATTTCACTGCATCAGTTGAAGGACAAAGCACCCAGAAACTGGTTAGACCGGCAATTCAATTTTACTTCAACAGTGTTGATGAGGAATCAGGATAATTTAATAATAACAACAACAACAATGTTTATTTATAACACCCTTTATATCAAAGGATGGAACATCGACATATACAATCAGGGACAAAGACAAACAACACCACAATAATACATGGAATAAATACAATTTATTCTAGCAATAACTACAAACCAATTTTACTTTATTTTAAATTTTTAGTTTTTGTTACATATAGAGCAGCAAGGTGCTAAACTGTGAGCCATACATGAACTGTAAACTCTTTCATTTTGATTCTTGATTAGAAACTGTAGATGAGAAATTATTTTGTTTCTTCCAGTTCTCCATAGTGTCAAGCAGACATGTCAAGGGTGTTTGTGTTTTTAACCCTACTTTTTCAAGCCTCCACAATTTACCATGTCACCTTTTCATCACACAAAAAGAAAAAAAAGTGCTTTTGTGTGACTCGATGCATCCTGTCCACTCTGTATGACAGATTTGAAGCCCTCAAAACACCACACATCTGCAGGCCACTTCCCAAAAAAGTGTATAAATACTAAGCTGTCCAAACTGGACTCCCAAGTATTTTTAAAAAATCACAGGTACCGGTAACCCAAAACAAGTTGTGTAGCAGAGGAAACAGGTGTGGAGTCCAGCAGTAATTGTCAGGAAGATGCCACTGTTGCCTTTCTGAGATCTGCCACTTAATGGCAGAGCTTAGCCCTGTCACGAGCTGAATCTGAAACATCCTGTAATCCAAGATGACAATGGGAAGGTTAGCCTCTTTGTGAAATACTTCTTGATTCCAAATATATTTGAGAAACACACCTCTTGTAAAAATAAAGAATGTGTATGTGTATACACGGTTAATGGCTGACCTGCAACTTTACCTTACATTGTGATCCATACAGTGGACTGCACCAATATTTCTACGGAGCTGTTTGCAAAAGACATAAAAAACACACCTGGAATGCAGGTAGTGGTTTATTATAAACCATATAAACCGAAGAAAAACCTGAGATTATAGAGCAAAACTATATGAGACAGAAGAGTTCTATGTACTAAAGGGAAAAAAAGTAGCCACATAGTGATGGCTAGTGGTTTCCATAACAATGAAGCAGTGCATCTGCTTTGGGCTTTAGTCCAAACTTTAAAGGAGTTGTCCAAGGTGCTGAACCTATTCGGAGGATAAGGTTTAGCACTTGGGATGGATCCTCTAGGACTGAAGCCCTGAATCACTGCTGCACTGACAGGGAAGCCATCAGCCACCA
Source organism: Ctenosaura bakeri (assembly GCA_948474755.1). Lineage (NCBI taxonomy): Eukaryota > Metazoa > Chordata > Lepidosauria > Squamata > Iguanidae > Ctenosaura > Ctenosaura bakeri. The sequence goes on from CAOLHI010006553.1 coordinate 26,698, forward strand.
CCATCTGCTTAAGAACGAAATAAGAGGATTTTTTCCCCTCTTGCTGACTTCATGAGATAAATTACCAAGATTGAATCACTCAGCAATAAGTTTTAAAATCCCATTAAGTTCAGTAGGACTTTAAAATAGTGCATAACTCTGAGTGGTTCCTTGTGCCCTCACCCCAGATCCCCACATGCCTTTCCAAGAGCATATAGAACACATGAAGAAATGGGCTTACCTATTTATTCCATGAAGAAAAAGGTTCCATGCATACTCCTTGGCATGGACAAAGTCCTTAAGGGAGACTTCAGTGGACTTTTCCATTCACTGTAATGGAAGACTCGAGGACAAAAAACTCTCTAATAGAGAGTGAATTACTCCAAAACATTTAACTCATACACACTAGATTGTGTTGTGTATGTACTGATGAATAGGGTGGTCCTCTAAATGAAAGGGCTGACTAAGGTTTATCCACAGATTTGTTAAGATTCTCTTTTTCTTCATACTTTTTTTAAAAGCAACTTAGCAAAAACATCTGTGGGAGTCACTGGCTGCCAACCACCTCCTCTAAGCCGTAGGACAGAAGTGGCAAGTGGATGGTGAGGGGGCTATTTTGGCTCCCCACCCCCAGCCTTTGCAGGGTGCATTTCCACCAATTTCTGGGACCAGAAGTTACATTCTGGTCACCTTTTCTTTTCTTTTTTTCAGTTTTGCCATGGGTGCTTGAGGATAAAATTACATTCTCTAGAGCAAATTTAAGCATTTCACTTTTAAACATTTGGGAGGCCCATGGGGAGGGGGGGTGAGAAGGCCAAGAGACCTCTCAGGTCCTCTCACCCACTGGCCGCACACTTTCCACCTCTACCCTAGAACAAGGCTAGGCAACTGTAGCCCTCCAAAGGGTTTTTGTCCATAATGTCATAGCCAGCCTAGCCAGTAGTAAGGGATTGTTTGTGTATTCTATTTATATATTGCCTCCCAGTCCATAAGGCCTCCTGTGGTAATGTGGGAGTTGCAAGCCAAAAACATGTGGAGAGTCACAGTTACCCATCTCTGCCTTACAGTAACATTATTTAGGTTGACAAAACAGTTATTGCTACTATTTGCAGTGACTGGATGTGAAGCAGAGCCTTGAAAGGGAATAAAAAGGTACTGCTGGGGGAAAAATTCCTCCTCTTGGATACATCCAGTGAAATGGTTCCTCCCGTATTTCTGTGCAAAAATAAAGATGGTTGCTTCTGAGAGGACATTTTTGGTGCACAGCACATTATATTTGTCTGCTTTGTACCCTAAGCATGTTAGAAATGTGTCCTATTTGTTTCCATGGGATGTACCTCCAATCAAGTATGTATGGCCTGTAGACAAAAGGACTAAACCGGGTGATAAGGCAAAGTGAAAGCTCCATTTACTTTCTCTACTTTCTTCTTACCTTCCTTGAAAATCTAGATGGATGAGTGGGGAAGGAGGAACTGTAGACTGTGGGACAGGAGTGTGAAAAATTTCTTTTTGTGGGTGAAAAATGACTTTTCAGTTACAAATTCCATCTAAGTTCGTCCATGATTGAGTCTTTCTTGCCTTAGTCTCTGCCACCTGGCAGATACTAAACTGGAAGCTCAGTACCCTTGAATTTCACATCAGAACACAAAGCATTGGCTAATTCTCTTCACATAGGAGGGCAAAGTTGCAGTGCTAGGCACTCTTAGCTGGGAAGCAAAATCTACCAAAGACAGCAGAGAGTGACTTCCAAGTAAACAGGCATAGGAGACTCTCCAATAAACTCTTTGCATTTCTTTAATTTTTAGTTCTGGATTTCCACCCATTTTTTTTCAAGACTCTGTCACTAAAGCTGTCCAAATGTAATAGATTTTAAATTTTAAAAAACGCATTTCTAGGCATGGTCTATTTGGACAAGAAACCTGCAGAAAAGATAAGAAGATAGATAGACAGACATGTAGGAGGCGGAGGGGAGGGGGAGACAATGAAGCACCAGTATCAGGGGGAAAAAATATAAATATTTGTGAAGCCACCGGTAACTATCAAGGGACTCCACTCATTGTGCGGAAGGGTCCCTTCTGTGCACAGAACTCCGAGCCTCCACGGCGCCTACCCGCCTACCCAGCTCTCAGAGCCACGCTCTCGCCATCCCGCCGGCTCCCCAGAACTGCCTCTGAAGAGAGGCACACGGTGCCATGCTCAGCCTGTGCCGCCCTATCCTTCCCCTACCCAAAAAATTTCTGCTGCCAGACAAATTGGCTCTTTCGGGGGAAAGTGACCCCACACCCCCTCGAGCCCAGCCCCTTCTCCTTCCTTTAAGACACCAGCTATGTCTCCATCCTCCTCTTCCTCTCCACCGAAGGAGCCCGGGGCCGGTCCCGTCCCTCTTCCCTGCGCTCTGCCGCCGCCACCCTCGCCCGCCCCGCGCTCCCGGCTCTCCCTGACCGCCTCCTCCTGTGGGCAGCCAATCAGCGCGCGCCGTCCCGCCCGGGGGCCCGCTCTTTCCTCGTCCCCTTGCGGTGGCCCAGCCCAATTGTTTATTCAGCGGCTGGGCCAACGGCACGCGCCGGGCGCACGCACTTGCAACAACAAACCTTGGAAGGGGAGCGCGGGGGCGGGAGGGGGAGCGGGGGCGGAGCCCGGCGCAGCTCGTGTGCGCTCTCTCTCTCTCTCTCTCTCTCTCTCTCTGTGTCTCCTGGTTTTTGGGGTGGGGGGGTGCCTATGTGTTGTGCTTTCCCCTCCGCCAGCGCCCCCCACATACCTTCCCCTTATGAAAAGGCGGCGGCAGCACTTTTAGCCGTCCACCGCAAAGCCAGAGAGTGTGGAAGGCGTGAGGCGCAGTGCGTGTGGGAGGGAGGGAGGGAGGGAGGGAGACGGAGCGAGGGGCGCCGCGGTAGAAGGAGGCGGAGGCGGCGCGAGCGCGGTGAGGGGGGGGGAGTGTGAAAAGAAGGGTGGGGGGACAGCAAGCGGAGCTCTCCGGCCGTCCCTTATAAGAGAGACAATCTCTGGCCCTCTTTTGGCAAAAGCGGTTTTGGCGAGGGAAGGCAGCGCACACGCGAGCGCCACGAGCCTCCCTCGGGTCCAAAGAAAGGGGAGGAGGGGACGCCGAGCGCGGTGCCATCTCCGCTCGCTCGCTCGCTCGCGCTCTCCCTCCGCCAGGGCGCTTTCCTCCCCTCTTTCTTTTTCCCCTTTCTCCCTTTCTCCCCACAGAAAGAAAACCCCCTTCTCTGACGCCCTTCTTTCCGCCTCCCCCCCGCGTCCCCGAGGCCGGCGACGGAGCGAAGAGCCCCGAGCCCCGCCGCGCGCTTTTTCGCCCTTCGCGCGGCCGCCCAATGGCCAGCGGCAACTCCGCCGAGATGGACAGCGCCGTCAGCCAGCCGCCGCCTCCCCCGCCGTTCCTCCAGCCCGCCTGCTTCTTCGCCGCCGCCGCCGCCGCCGCCGCCGTGGCCGCCTCTCAGAGCGCGCAGCAGCAGCAGCAGCAGCAGCAGCAGCAGCAGGCGCTGAGTCCGCCGGGGGCGGCGGGCGGCCAACCCAGCCAAGGATCGCCGGGCGCCGCCGCCGCCGCCAAAGCACCTGCCGCGGCCGCCCCGAAACCGCCGCCGCCGCCCCCGCCCCCGCCGCAAATCAAACGGCAGCGCTCCTCGTCGCCGGAGTTGATGCGCTGCAAGCGGCGCCTCAACTTCAGCGGCTTCGGCTACAGCCTCCCGCAGCAGCAGCCGGCGGCGGTGGCGCGGCGGAACGAGCGCGAGCGGAACCGCGTCAAGCTGGTCAACC
>CAOLHI010006554.1:0-29761 GCA_948474755.1 Ctenosaura bakeri
TGATTATATGATTGCTATGTTCCTCTCTGTAATAAAAGAAGAGCTGAAGTATATGTTGCAGGAAAGCTACTGATTTACATTTAACATCTGCGATCTTGCTTGAGATCCTATCTGAGGTATAACTAAACAAAAAACTGATCACTTCAAATTGTGTATGGTGTTCATGTGAAGTGAAAGCTTTAGCATATAAAACAAAAGACAAAATGAAATAGTAATAAATCTATCTACACCAAAAACAGAAGTCAGGGAGAATGGTTTTGTTTTAGCCTTCTCCCTAATATGATATGTTTGCTGGCTATCGACATGGAGATGTTTTCCACAGGAAAGAATTCATTCTTTACCATCACAGCACAACTCTGTTCATGTCTAAGAAATCTCTGGTGCCCATGAGTATGTTGCCTGGTAGTGTAAGAGAAATGCGGGAGTAGCTTTCAGATATGCTCTGGGACTTCTGGGACCTCTGGAGCTCTATATGTTCTCTGGACACCACAACAGAAATTTAGAGAACTTTTAAGTGAGCACCATAAAGTCCTTGTGGTCACAACAAGAAGTTTTAACAAACCCATTATATATATATGGATGTGCACACAAGGCTCTTGGGGTCTTTGACATTAAATCTGTCTCTGCAAAATTTTGTTTTGAAATGACCAAAATAAGGGTTGCATATTAGAAATAGTGATAATAATATCAAGTCTTATAGTGTGTTTTTGCAGAACATTCCCATACCTTTATGGCAGTGGAGGCAATCTGAATATGATGCAGTCTTCTAAGGGTGCTGTCCCTGTCAATGAAGTAGGAGGCTGCCAGTTGGTGTAGTGTTTCCAGAGTCACCGTCGTACTGTTGATGCTGGGATCACTTGTTTCAGATCTCTTACTCAGCTTCCGCTTGTCCACAAAAATTGTGAGTGACTCCTCTCCTGTGCAAGAAATGAATCAGACAATAAGTTAAAAAAATACATGACCCCTTTCATTTGATAGAACCAAAATGCATCCAGTTCATCACCCTCATAGGGGAGAGGGGAGACAGGTAAAGATGGTTGCTTTGTATTCAGAAGGTCTCAGGTGCAATTCATTTCCTAAAATAATGCTAGGCAATAGGGATGAAAAAGACAGCCCACAGAAGACCCAGGAGAGTCACAACCAGCCAAAACAGACAGCATTGGGCTAGAATTACCAGTTATCTGATTCAGTATATCAAACTCTGGGGTTCATACTTGCATTTCCATGGTTCCCCAGCCATGCTGTATCTGAAGGACAACCAAGTACGAACCGGTTTCTATACAAAAGTATAGATTATAAAATGATGACCTACTTAACATAGCAAAAATTACGGAATAGAATGTATGTGTATTTCTGTGAGTGTGCAGGATAATTCTTGCAAAAGAAGCTTTAATTTACATTTGCAAATAGTTGCTTCTGTCACAGTTGACACATCAAATGGTTGAATCTTTTCACAGTCTACAGATATGAAATAGGCTTAGGAGATGACATAAACAGTAGCTAACAAATGGACTTGATTTGGAAAACTATTCAAGGTTGTGAGTCTTAAGGACTTTTTAGAAAAAGGATTAATCACAGTGTGCAGCAAAACAGAGGGGAGGGAGAGATTACTCAGCACCATATCCATACAAGAGTGAGTCCAACAAGCTGTAAGAAACAGTGTTTGCAAAAATTCCAGAGCAGTTCTGTTTCACTTGCTCTGAGCAAAAATGAAGAGTGTACAAGTACATTTTTCTCTGCTGTTCACAGGGAAAAAAATCCCCATATAATCCAATAATTGGTTCACAGGATTAGCAGGATTTCCAGATGGATGTTTTACTCTAGAAATGTCCTTGTCTCAGATATTCATCAATGGACTGATTGACCTCTAAACAGCATTTTCTGATGTCTTGACTAATCTTAGAATATACAGGCTATTCTTTATTTTAGATTTAATTGTTCATAGCTATGCAAGACAACACACATGAGCACACACACACATACTGATCGTAGAGATACTTTGCTAGGTTGCATATTAGGAATCTGGGCTAATTGTGAAGTTAGAGAAAATAAAATCCAATCTAGGGGTAGTCCACTCTTTCAAAGAGCTGCCCACGGTGCTGAACTGACTTTGGAAATTTTTAATAATTCCTTTCAAGTTTAGACTAAAGCCCAGAGCAGATTTACTACCCCACTGACATTAAAGTTGCTAGACACCTCCAGCGGCAATGATAAAATACGTGTTATGGTTTGATCTCATTGTTTATTGTCCTGTTTCACATTGTTGGCTGCTATATAAAACTGAGAGGTGAAAGACAGAGAAATGCATGATAAAATGAAAGTATGTGCAAAATAATAAAAGGAATGAGAACTTCATAGGAGATTAGTGTTTTGATCAGTAGCTTAATGTTTTAGAAATGTCCACTCTTAGCCTATATTACTTTAATTACACAGATGATGATGATGATGATGATGATGATGATGATGATGATGATTGGCCAGAATCCTGTATAGGAGATGCATTTGTTTAAGTACCATAGTCATGGTGCTACTGAATGAATCCTAGACCACCGCCCCATCTTCATTTATCAGTAAGCAGCCACCATGATTGATGGGGGCCCACTACTTTTTCACTCAGGAAATGGATTACTGTCATCTCCATTTCCTCCCATGAATGATCTCCATATTTCCATTCTCCCAGGCCTAAATCCCTCTTGTGTAAGAGACAGCTCACCACAATGGGAAAGTGAGAACACAAGTAAGCCACTTCATGAGAGTCAGGGGAACAGATTCCGATTGATTGTAGTGGCTGCTGCCCAGTATGTGGAGACTGGAGGACCTATGTAGCCCCTAAACTATGAGCACATAACTCTAGGTTCCACATTCATAATTGCAATAGAGGATTTCAGTCATTATTATCATTTCTAGAACTTAAATTTTCAGTTAAATTTTCATTCAGATAGGGTCTTCTTCCTGTTGTCTCTCAAAGGTGCTTACAAAAAGAGAAAGATTTTTTTAAAAACAACAACAACAACATTAACAACAAATACACAAATATATAGAATCTCATTCTGGCCACTCAAACAAGGAGAAGGATGCAGAATATTTAGGAAGCAACAGACTTCAATAAATGAATTATATATACATGGGTCTTAAGAGCAATTTTAAGAATTATTTAATAGAAATGCAAATCACAAGGTTCTCTACAGGAGGCAGTAGAATTATACTGTAACAGCTTTAGTTAACTATACACAAATAAGATTTGGAAACATGTATTTATATAATGTGCAAAAATATATGTTCCTTTGAACTTGGAGCTCCTTTCAGCCTCAAGGCATTTTTTTTCCATAGGCAAAATTTTTAAAAGCCTGGCTTCCAATTTTCTCTACTTATTAGTAAGGAAAGAAATGCAAACTCCAATATTTTAACCATGTCGCATTATCTTGAGATGTCTTATGGAGAATGGTGGTTAATTTTGAGAAAATAACTAGGCAAAATCTATTAACCACAAGGATGATATGTATGTGCAATAATGGGATATTTCCCCTTCCACATCCCATGCCAGATTGGGGGAGGGGGATGTATGATCCCACTACAATGAGAGGAATGCTCTATAACTGCCATGCTAGCTCCTGAGAACTTTATATCAGGAGTATGATCACAGAGTCACCAAGAGCCTGTATTTGCAGGCATCATTGTCTCCACATTTTTTGCAAATGAAAAAAAAAATCATGCCTCCACTTTGCAGATCACAGATGGTACAATTCTCCTTGAATGCAAAGCAGGAGCCCATTTTTATTAAATACAAATTTCCTAAAACTACAACTGACCTTCTAGTCCCTTCCAGTTTCATTGGACCCACCTCATATCTAAGGGTGATGGAAAATGGCCCATGAACACTTCATAATTGCCCAGACCTATTGTAAACAATACTTTAACCTACATCTCCATCAGCAGTCAGTATTTACACCAGTGAAATGAGCAGATTTAGAAATCAATGCACAGAGCCATCCCATTACTAAAGAAATAGGGAAGTTTTTGTATGTGTGGAATAGCCCAGATTTCAGCAGTAGCATTTATCCTTCAGGAAGGATATTGACAAGCTGGAACGTGTCCAGAGGAAGGTGACCAAAATGGTGGAAGGCCTGGAAGCCATGCCCTATGAGGAATGGCTTAGGGAGCTAGGTATGTTTAGCCTGATGAAAAGAAAGTTAAGAGGTGACATGACAGCCATGTTTAAATATTTGAAGGGATATCATGCTGAAGATGGAAAAAAGCTTGTTTTCTGCTGATCTAGAGACTAGGACATGGAGCAATTGATCCAAACTACAAGAAAACAGATTTCATCTAAAAAATCAGATATAACTTCATGATGATAAGAGCCATTCAACAGTAGAATATGCTGCCTTGGAGTGTGGTGGAGTTACCACCTTTAGGGATTTTTAAACAGAAGCTGGACAGCCATTTGCTGCAGGTGCTTTCAGTGTGTGTTTCTGCATGGCAGGAGGTTGGACTCAATAGCCATTGTGGTCTCTTCCAACTCTACAATTCTATGATCCTTGTCAGTGAAGGTAGTAAAGATGGAAAAGATTTCCACTGAAGAAACAGTTATGATCAGAATAGATAGTGCTTGACTTTGTAGACCAGTGATCCAATTGCATCTTCATATGATCCTAATACATAGGGGAGTGGCCTGATATGTAAAAGTTAAGATTATGTTCCCTTGTCTTGCATGTACACAAACCTACTAAACTGGCAGTTGAACCTTCTTTCAACACATGCAATGTGACAACATCTTCCACTTTACCTGGTTCTGCTAAGGGATTCACAGAAGCCCATACAGTTCTGTCTTTTGACAGAAATATACACAAAACAGCAGAGAAGGATGGTCTCAAGACTTCTGCCACTCTGCAGCACTCAGTATCTACTGCTCAGTATATCTGCCTCACTGTGTCCAAAAGTAGGGCCAGTAAGTATCTGAAGAACTGTTGAATCAATATATGTCTTGAGCTGTTGCATTAGCTCACTTTAATGTCATTAAGAGTTACAATGCTGGTTGGAAGAATGCCATTAGCACCTTGCATCTCATTGTTGGGAAGAAGGCAGAATATAAATGAATAAAATCATTGACTTCCTCCTCCTCCATTGCTAAATGTCCACATTCTATTGGATAAACATTAGTTATTTATAAAGTAACGTAAGTTGGTACATGCAATGGTAAACTAAAAAAAATTGTACAATTTTGTGTGGATGAACACACCATAGGTAATCATTAGGATGGATTCAATCTATATGGAGTTCTATAATCAGTGCTTACAGATACATCTCTTTGTTTTCCTTTTCTGTACATTCAGTGTTTCTTGTGTTATAACCTATGCTTTAAAATAGTGTTGTATTTCAACTTTAGTAAAATTTAAGTTAAAAATAAAAACAAAACAAAACAGAAAGCACTTTTAAGTAGGGAAAAAAAAGAGTGACTAGAAATGCCATTGAATATGTTTTTTAAAGTAGCATTAAAGAGAAGTCTTTACCAAGTTCCTATTTTGGAACACCCAGAGGAAGCTTGTTTCAACATTTGTGAATAGAATCTTAGGAACAGTTCAGAGACAGCCATGTGTAAGTGCTACCTTTTTTGTTTAAAAGGGGATTGCTTTGCCAGGGAATCAGTTACTGAGGAAGATACAAATCTCACTACAAGGTCATCCATTTGCCAGTTTGCTTTCTTGCACATGAATACAAATATTTAGCAGATTTAAGCAAAGTGCATAATTGGCTTCCCCCTTTTGTACTGTCATGTAGACCAAAGGGAATTTCACAGGAAATGCAGATCTAATTAACAGGAAAGAGTAGTGTTTCCATGGGAAAACAAAAATGGGTTTTATACTGAAGCACAATAAATAGTACAGCTGAAACATCAAAATGGAATCCCACTACAGGTAATACAGCAGCCCTATGCAGGTGTTCATCTAGTATACATGTCAGCTAAAGGAATGGAAGACTGCAGACAATCACTGTCCCCAGTAAACAAGTCCCTCATAAGATCTTTACACGTTTGCTGCAAAAGTCTGCAGATCACTTAAAAGGCCAGTTGGTCTTTCTCACCAGGGCACCTGACTTGTGGAGAAGTCCTGCAGACTATTTCTGCAGAAAAGATCTAAAGAGGAGCAGGATACGTGAGAATTCAGGGGGTCGGGCCTGCATGCATTTACTCCTTCTGTTGCCGTACTTTTAACCCTCATGTATGGAGGCTGAAATCGTTCAGAGGGCCAGGGAATAGTCATGAGATGCTAAGAATTTATTTTAAGTGATGTGCTACAGTTAAGCAAGTTGCCCTCTTCAACAGTGCAACAAGAAAGAGTTGAATTGTACATTTCACACCTGTTCTCTGTAACCTTCATACAGCCTGTTTTTTTAGAATAGAAAAACCAACTGTTGAAGGACACAACCATGAACAGAATCAAATGGAGGAAGGGGGTTACTAAATACATTATCTCCAAGTCTTTTGTTTTCTTTCATTACTGCACCTCTCACCCAGCAGCTATTTTTCCCTGTGCGGAAGAAGAAAAAATACTAGGCCCTGTATTTTTTCCCCCATATGGGGAAAAAAGCAGTTTGGGGTAGGGTTTTTTTGAGAGAAAACAGCTGTCAGACAGAGTGCATTATTGTCATTCTCTAATTTCCCCTGGTTTCAAGTCCCAAAAGTTCCTCTTCACTTAAAAAAAAAAAAAAAAAGGATACTCACATAACAGACAACTTGGCCCTATAACCTGTATTCTTACCAGCACTCTGTTATTGCTTTTATACTGCAATACCTGTCAGTGTCTCCTTCATATAGTTTTCAGAAAAGTAGCTTTGTTGGTCTCTTGCAGCATAAAGGAAGAGAAGGGAAGAAAAAAATGTGGCAGTACCTGTAAGACCGTCTGTTCTTTATTTTAGCAAGAATTTTGGTGGATATAAGTCCAATTCTTCAGATGCAGTACCAGCTGGCATTAAGACCTCATAAATAGCATATTTATACAGTTGTGGGAGTGGGATAGAATGTAATAAGTTCCAGAAAGATGCAGATCATGTCCCTTGTCCTAAATTTTCAAAACAGTCATATATGTCTTTCAGATATTTATAATGGTTAGTTAGTGCTGATGTGTGAAACCAAGAAATCTGCTCACAAAGGTCAGTTACCTAGGGTTCAAAACTCTCTCTGGAAGATTCCTTTTGTTATATATGCAGTAGCAATGACTACTCTATTAATATATGTAGTGTGTTATGAAGCCATTGTGTGTTCATTCCTCTGCTAATGGATTGGAATTAAAGAATGTAATTCAATTCAGCTGTTTCTCTTTCTAGTCTTCCTTTGTAATTTCTTTGTTCAAGGACCATAGCCTGAAGACCCCTTATCATATGACCAGGAAGGTTGAAATGTTCTGCAGTTTTTGGGTACTGCAATTTCTAATGCCAGATTTATGTCCATTAATTCTCTTGTGTAGAGACTGTCCTGTTTGTCCAATGTAGAGTATAGTGGGATGTTGCTGGCATAGAATGGCATATATTGCATTGGAGGTTGAACTGTTGATGGTATGGATAATGCCATTGTCATCTGTAATATTGCTCTCAGAATAGATGTGTCCCTGATATAGGATACAAAAGCTTTAGGGCTAATCATCTGAATTCTGAAATTTCTTCTCAATATTCACAAAAGAATTTGACCCTCTGAAAATGTCCTCATGTGATCAAGTCAAACATTAATGCATCTTATGATGTGATAATTTAAAAACTGGATTCCTCAAAGAAGAATAATTTAAAGTATTATTACATGGCAATGGTCTCATGGGATTGTAGTATCACAAGGAAGTTTCATGGGTCCTTAGATCTACCAGTGCTCTGGGACCCATGATTTTATTTTATTTTATTTTATTTTGGAGGGGGGAACTCTTGGGGGTTTTTTTGATCCTCTGGTGATGAGTAGTTTTTAGAGAACGTCTTAATTCTGTCCCTAATGTCTCAGTTATAAGTCATTAGAAAGGATTTTGCCAAGAAATGAGTGGAAGTTATGACCAATAATGTGCTTTTGTGGTATTTAAAGAGGGCAATCATGTCACCTCCTCAGTCTTCTCTTTACCAAGCTGAAACTGCCCAGCTCCTTCAACCTCTCTTCATACACTTTGTAGTACTGTAGTACTCTGAGCCAAGAAGTACTGCTGAGCCAACTGTACCCCACTTGTGCATTTGGTTTTTGTGGTTTAAATGTAGAATTTTGCATGTGTCTCTGTTTAATTTCTTTATTAATTTCAGCCCCCGTTTTCTAGTTTATCAAGCTGCTTTGAAATTCTTCTCCTATTTTCTAAGATGTTAACTACCCCTGCCAGTTTTGTACCATATGAAAATTTGATAAGAATTGATGAGAACATTGGAGTGTTGCCCCCAGGATGAAACCCTGTGACACCCCAATTGAGAGAGACCTCACCCAGTTGAGATACCTCCAATTAAAAGGGACCTCCATCCAATTTGAAGTCCAGCCTCTGATGACAACTCTTTGAGCATGGTTTGAAAATGTGAATGACCAGAAATATGTAGAGCAGAAAAAATATGCAGAAAAACACTTCAGTTCATTGAAAATATGTACACAAAAATATGTTCATTGAGGAAAAAAAAATGACAAATGCATACATATTTCCATGTGGAAACTAAAAACAAAGTCTTGTAATCAGATATGAACAAATGATGAGAAAGCAGGTGAGACTGAAAGGAACACTATGAACCTGGGGCAGAATTTCATATTTGTAGATAAATTCCTAATAAACTATCTAACCTTCATAGAATCTTGTCACAACATGAACCAACACATGTTCATTAAAACTCTTGAGAACAGTTATCTTCCCACCATTTCAGTGCTAGAAATTGAAGTGCCATTACCATCATCCTTCAGAGATCTTGTTATCCACCAGCACAGAATGGACAGTTACTAATAATAACTTATTTTACCCAGCAAATGACATCTGAACATTAGTTTTGTCAGCATTCTACAAAAAAACGTGTTTGGTTTGATACAATTTGAACAGACATTCATCACACACTAAAAACACAAATATGTGTATGTGTGCGTTGTACTTTTACTTCATGATGTTTTAATCTATTTATTGCTTTCTTGCTTTCCTTTTGAAAAGACAGAAAAAAATAAGACATTATGGTGGAGCTTAACATCATTATTGTTGATGACAAAAGAATCTGTGTCTATAAAAACTCTTTACAAAGCTAGTGCCACAATGAGATGCTATGGAATTCATGAACCTGCCAAAGGGGAAAGAAGGGACTGTCATTTTCTTAATCTACAGTTGAGGCTTCACTTGCAGAAAATGAATTAAAGAAAGCCATTCTTTACATGAATCAAAGGTGTTTGACAAGATTGTCCAGCGGGAAGGCTACACAATCACAGGAATTATCTTTAATATAATCACCCACCAAGGGATAAAACAGTTTTGCTCAATTGTCACTTTTCCGAGGTTGCCTAGGTGGGCAATTCTGAGCACTAATTAGCTTTCCTGCTGCATAATTCCTACTCCTTCATCTCTAGATCTCTCCGCTGGATTGTTTCTCTTGCCCAACCAGCATATTATCAAAGAGATGGTATGTTCAACCTCCTCCTCCAGTTCATTTCCAAATATTGCACACAATAGCACCACTTTTCAAAACAGCATGTAAGAATTTAGGTATGCTATTTCCATTAATACTAATGGGAACCATGTGGCTATAGCTATATCTAAACTCTCTTGAATATTTTTATCTCCTTGTTGCCACAGTCTCAGAAGGAAATGTCTATTTCAGAGCAGGCAAGAAGGCTTGTTATCTGAACATTTTGCCCAGAATCATTTGTTGCTCTCATTTACTGATGCTGGTCAATTTTATATATAATAATGTTCCAGGGAAGTAAAAAGAAGAAGGACAAATATCAGTCTTGGGGTCTCTATTTACTTTTGTTTTACTACAGCCTTGTGATTCATTAATCACAGTTTGATACAGAATTAAAGATTTTTGGCCAAGCCAGGGAATTTAAGTAGTTGAACTGAACGGAGATCACAGCCCTTCCTTGTAAAAATCCACTTCCAGATAAAGCAATAGTCTACAAATGAACAAAAAACATATTTTAAGGCATCATTTTGGACAAGGAAGCCTGACATCAAGTAGTACACATCAAAGGGAGGTTAAGTTAAGGTTTAGTTAAGGTTTAGTTAAGATCCTTCAACTGAAATGAAATGAAATCTAAGATCATCCCCCTCACTTCCAAAGGGAAGGAGTGCCCAAGAACTAACCCAGAAAATCTTAATGTCCTGTTAGGACCACATGGGTGAAGTTGCTCTTGAAACACCCTGATCTCCAGCCATATCTATTTTTTAAAGATTAAATCCAGCACTTTGAATATTTATAAAAATAAAGCAAGAAGCAATGTAATGATCCTGAAACTATTTATTTAGGATAAGATTTTTTCCCCACTTTGCCCTGTTTAGTGATGTAAGTGCTGCATTTTGAATGAACTGCAGTTTTTAAACAGACTTTGAAGGCATTAACAATGCACTGAAGTATACCTAACGGAATATGAACAGATATCAGTGGCCAGACCATCTCTGTCCACAAAGTCTTGCAGTTTGGTGCACCAGCCCCAGGTGGATAGAGGTGCACTCCTCCCGACAAGTCATTTGGGTCTCCAATATGAAAAGCAGACATAATACCCTTAAGTTATGACCCTGGCTCTTTTTAAAGGAAGACTGAGCAAACTTGCAGTCTGCATGGAGTCAGGCAGGCAATTTTTGTGATCTCTTGTACAAAAGTCTTCATGCTCCTAAATCTCCCTACTTGGAAGGAAGAGAGTTGACATTTTTATATCCCCCAAATAGCTAAGCATTTTGCCAGATGTCCAGGTTGTGAAGAAGGGTTCACCTGTTTTTGGCCTTGATAAGGTCTTTTTCCAAACAAGGATTGGTCAGCTACCTTCAGTTTCCATCCAGGCCTAGAAATGTGAGGAGCACACAAAAACTTTGGCATTCTCCAGAGCTATCAGGGATTGCTATGGGCTATTTTAAATTATTCTTTCTAGACCCTTCCCCAATTTGGGAGTGGGGGAAATGGTAGAAGAAATGAGCAATGCAGTACTTCAGAGTAGCTTTCCAAATCCTGGCAGTTTCCCTTCCTTGCTTAGAATGAACTAAAGTCCAGCTTCCAGGAACCACACAAGAGTGCTTTCATCTTGTCTGGATTGGAGTTCAGTGTATTGGCCCTCATCCAGTCTACAACTGATTTCAGTCACTTGTTGAGCACTTCTTCAGATGAACTTGACAAAATGAAAAAGAGTAG
This sequence comes from Ctenosaura bakeri, assembly GCA_948474755.1. Taxonomy (NCBI): domain Eukaryota; kingdom Metazoa; phylum Chordata; class Lepidosauria; order Squamata; family Iguanidae; genus Ctenosaura; species Ctenosaura bakeri. Next base: position 11,323 of record CAOLHI010006554.1, read on the forward strand.
AGATTCTGGGTGTCTTAAACATGCTGAAAATACCTAACCTCAGATAGTGGATGTCCTCACAGCAGTTTCATGCAGGTGTTAAAGAAAAATAGTGTTTGCAACACCATAGTCCCCCTGTACTCCTTAGTGAAGGTAGCCATCCAGGTAGGAATGGAACATTGAAGCAAAGTTACTCTAGTCTTCACCCTGATTGATGGCAGTTAAAGTCAATGAAAAGTCCAGGGGAATTAGGAGAGCTGCATTCCCTCATCATTCTTCTGGCACAACAATCTATCAAGGCAACAAAAGACATTTAATGCCAGAGACTAGAAACTAGATTGGAATTGATCTAATTAATCAGTATCATCCATGAGAGAGTGGCATTTCATAGCAATCATTCACTTGGACACTTTGCCCTCACAACTATCTGTCAGTTGAATCAGAGAATCTTTCTTTAGGAATGGCCTCATGACTTCCTCCTCTAAGACAATGAGGACCTCTTCCTCCTGCAAGGAGTAATTTATTTTATAGTCATAGCCAATCAATCCATTCAGTGTTATGAACCAAGGACAAAAATGTGAATAAGCAGGGGCTCGGCCACACTCCTCTGAGCAACTTGCCTACTGGGCTGAAACAAAGGAATGTATTTGTTGGATGCAACAGAATACAGCTAGATAGTGCTCTGGATACATTGATACATTCCCTGGCATTACTTCAAAGTAGCATCCATGTTACTGTAGATGTGAGTGAGTTTTCTCTCAAAGATCTCAGCTAGAAAGCCAATTCTAATTGATTGCCTTATCTACAATGAAGTTGTTGAATTCCTTTTAAAGCCATATAAGCATGTGGGGACATATCTATATATTGTGTATCTAAATACACACACACACACACATATTTATATATTTTTCTTTATTATACCTAGTGTCACTCAGTTTCATGACTGAATAGTAGTGTGATGAGATGAGACAAAACATTTATTTCTTTACAATCTCTTCAGCAGTTTTTAAGGAGTAAACTGCAGTACCCTTTGGCCCAAATCCAGTTTAAATCAATTATGACAACTAGTGAGAGATGGCCTAATACTCTAAAGACACCAGATCTTCTCTGATCTTGGAAGCTAAGCAGGGTCAGCACTGATTAGTATTTGGATGGGAGAGTGCCAATGAATATCAGGTGTTGTACGCTATATTGCAGAGGAAGGAACTGGTAAAACCATCTCTGAGTAATCCTCGCCTAAGAAAATCCTATGAAATTCATAGGGTAGACATAAATCAACAGGCAATGAAGGCACATACACACATGACTATTATTTATTCAAGGTTAATTTGTTCATTCTTATATTATATTTGTGTGATATTTATATCTATCATTTTTATATTTATCAAAAGATGCATCCAGCCCAATCAGTGAGGCAGAGGTTTGCATTTCAATTTAAACATAGGTGTGCATTCACATAATGGATTCAAGCTGAGACTTTTAAGTCACAGTATTCAAAATTTTCTACCAAGAAGGGATAGAATACCACTTGTACTTTATCCTAGATTATTTTTTTTTTCCCTGAGAGCTCATTATTTTGTTCTATGAGAATTAGGAAGACATATGTGAATGTTTATGACTTAAAAAAGAACTGAACCAAATGATATGCTAGTCATTTCACCTTCAGGCATACTATCCAGGGAAGAAATTATTTCAGATTTTCTGCTGCACATTTTCCTGTGATGCGGATTCATGTGTGGCTGGGGTAAATCTGATCACAACATTTGGGGGGAAAAATATGTACGTCTCTGGAAAAATACAAGGAGAAGTTTTGGTTACTGATTTCTCTTCTAAGCTGGAAGATCTCTAAATAACCCTCTGTCTTAAGCAATCAAAAATACACTCTAAAATAAAAATGCAATTAATAATAACAAAAGACTTTATACATATTTGACTTGAAAGTCTTCAAAAGTTTGCTTTTCAGCCTGGCTTTTTTCAAAGTGAAAGAGATGGCAATGTCAGTCTTAATAATGTACACTGGTGATGGAAGCATCTAATAGAAGAGATAAAGTGATTTGCTTTATGAAGAAAAATGTTCAGCATGTGCTCAGAAACACTCAAAACATTTACTTTAAGAATTCCCCACTCTTGACCCACCAATTGATCTTTGTAGCCAGTCACCTAAAACTGATTGTTGCATTTTCTGCGGATCACTGTTATATAATTGAAAATAAAACATCATTAACTTTCTATCAACATCTGTAATAACAGTGCCAAAGGGTAAGTGAACAGTGTACATGTTGGCATGGATGAATGGAAATGGAGAAAAAAAAGAGGGCAGCTGATTAGTGACAAATTTTAATTGAACAGGTGGTATGTTTGGGGACAGTCTTTTTCAATCGCGTAAATTCCAGAGTGTTGGACCATGATTCCAACTAACAGTTTTAGGGAATCTAGTATTATAGAATCTAGTAAAAGTACAGTATTATGTAATCTAGTAAAAGTATCATGTTTGAAAAGGAAACTTTTAAATAAGAAAAAAAGTGGTTTTAAATAGTGCTCCATAACCCAGTAGGGACAATCTGATTGTAAATCCCATAGATTGTTTTGAAAATTTATCAGTTACTTAGTTGATGTAATTCAAAGAATTAATGATCTCAGTTATGAAAGTTATTAGGAGCAGATTAATCTCCTAATTTAGAATGAGCAACACTGAAGTTCAGTCCTAATGTTCCAAGTAGAAATGTATACAATACTTGCAATTTTTCTCATCCCTGGTGAGAAAAGGTTTCTAATTGATTTTTGGAATTATTTTTTTTTAAATGCTTGCATAACAATTTTTGGGAATTGAAAAAACTTGTGCAAACAGATTTTTAATAACATTTTTAGAAGTATTTTTCATCTGAGTAAAATAATCTAAAATAAAGAAAACTCTGGGTAATCCCATTCAAGACTCAGAAACATTTGAAATTATTCATTTTTGTGTGCAAGAATCAAATAGCTCCAAGTTCCCTCAATGACATAATAATTTCTTGCAGCCTCCCTTCCTCCCTAATTTCTTTTTCCTCTTCTGTTTTCCCTTCTAGCACTATCCAGGAGAATAAGGAACTCTGATGAAATAAGGAAATTCACAACACAACACATGCAATTTATACCACTAAGTTTGACAGAACTTATTCTTAAGTGAGTAAGTACAGAACTGCAGTCTTGAAAACTTATTTTGTCTTTCATTTGATTTCCCTTTAGTTTGAAAACATGTAAAAACGGCCCCAGATACAATGGTTTTTCTTTTTCAGATTTCAGATTTAAGAAGGGAAGATAGAAATAACTACATAAAAGCAGGAAGAGACGAAAATGTTCTTCCTTGTGACATGGGCAGCTATCCCTCTCCCATGTAACACAAGTACTTTATTCCTCCTGTCAAGTTCACATACCTGGGTGTAATACTTATTAAATGGCTTTGTATTAATGAATTTACCTCCCAGGGTAGCTGATAGCAGGAAGTGTGTCCCATATTTCTTGATAAGGTTTTCTGTGATCTGTTGAAGAGTCGGCCTACGTCCTAGTAGTCTTATGTTTCGGAAAAATTCAGGGGCGAGAGGCAGTGGGGAGCCAAGGAAGTTCTTTCTCTCAACGGCTAAGTTGTTTACTTTCCAACGACCAAATTCTCTGGAAGGTAAATAAAATAAAATATTCAATCAAAAATGCAGCATAGGTACACCACTCTCTGTTGTCCACTGTGCATGATGTCGGTGGGGAGGGGTAGCTATTACAAAAGTATCTTTCTAGAAATTATTGCTGTGATCTACAAGATGAAAATTTTATTTTGCCCCCCCAAAAAAAAAACTGTCAGAAAAAAATCAATGGTTGATATGATTTTGTTTGTTTCCTTTCAACTCAATTTGAACTCAGGCTTGGTACGTTGTTAAACCTGAACTAAACCTTAGCTAAAATTTGGTTTCGTATAACTATTTTCAACAATTTTTTTCCTTTTGTAGAACAATATACTTGCTTCATTTCTCTCACTATCACTAAGAAATATTCATATTGGCCGTGTAGCATTGTGACATCATCTCAACACATGATATAACCCCAGATTTGAAGAGTTAAAACTCCGAAGACCAGGCAGTGTTCAGACTGTCAGGGACTATCTAAGCATTCACAACTTATATGTGTATCTAGAACTGTAGTAGTAGTCTAGTAAAAGATGCATCCTGTGGGGCTTTGGTGCATTAGGTAGTGTAAAAGATATAATGGATTATGTGAGGGTTCTCTCTCTCTCTCTCTCTCTCTGTATACACACACAGTCACATACATACAAATCACCCCAGAAAGACATTCTCATTCACAGCCTACATACAGCCCCATGAGTGCAAAAGGCCTTTTACAAAATCCTACAGAAGACTGTTTTTGCTGTGTGCCTTGAAGTCATCTCTGACTTATGGGCCATTTCCACATGGAGCAAGGGAATCGCCCCGTGCCGCTACTTACTGGACTTCTTGGCTCCCCGGTCCGGTCTGTGCTGCTCCGGAGCAGTGCGTGCTCGTCACTCCACACTGCTCCGAGGATGAAAATGGCGACTTCCAGTTGGTCGAAGGTCTCGACCAACCACTGAAGCTCGCAAGTCTAAAGCCCACCCCTGGAAGATCACAGGCTCGCACTGGTGCGAGCCTGCAAATCTGCACCAGAGAGCGGGCATGGAATGGTGCGCTCTGTGCTTTTGAAAGGCCTGTTTTAAGCAATCTTTCAAAAGCACGCTTGATGACCACTTGGGGTCATTCCAGAGTGGGCTGAGGTGCGGACCTACGTTAGGTAGGTCCGACCCACTCTGCTCAGAGGTGCAGATGTCCTCCCTGGAGGATGCTCTGCACAGTTTCTATTACCCCGTGTGGAAATGGCCACAGAGACCCTAATGAGAGCCTATCGTGGGGTTTTCTTTACAAGATTTGTTCTTGTCTTTGTTGCCTTTGCCTTCCTCTAAGGCTCAGAGAGTGTTCAATAGGTTTCCACAGTGAGTTCAGTGGGTTTCCATCAATGAACAGTGATTTCTACCCTACTCTCCCAAAGTCATAGTCCCTCACAAACCACTATACTGTACTGGCTCTTCTAACCTAAAAACCACTCCATGGGATAAACTGGTTCCTCTTTAGTATTCACAAAGGCGTCCTAATAATCTTTAATATAGACTTTAAAAAATGTTACAGAGGATGCTTAAATATAGTTTATACTACTTCTTCTATCAACCTTTTATTTTTATTAAATAACATACAGAAGAATTTGAGTAAAGAAACCAGAAAACCACATATGGTATCCTCCTTTCTATCGGCAGTCCTGTGTATAGCAAGATGTGAGCAGACAGTAAATAACTCCTCAAAGCAGGTGTGCAAAATCACCCTTCATTTTATTTTCCTCATTTTACATGATAATAATGCTTCCAAAGTCAGTCTTTAAAGGGAGGCAGCTTTTGATTACCAGTGAAGATAAATTATTCCAGAGGCTATATGAAACACAAAGAATGACAGTTCCTATTTGCTACTCCCAAATATATCAGTGGTTGCAGTGAAAGCAAACAAGTCAATTAAGTAGTAATAAGCGCATCTTTTATTCGTTTACTCACCAATTAAGATGTGGCTAAGAGTTATTAAGAAAAGGACACATTGTCCTCAAAATCTAATGAAAGGAGCATTCTTGTTGCAAAACATCTGTGGAATCCTGATGTCGACGAGGCATGCCAACAGTTATAGCATTTGTTTCAAAGGAAATGGAGAGCTTAGTTTGGGCTTACTGTGCTGAGATAACATAACAGCATCTGTGTATTTCTTAAGTCTTAGAAAGCATGGAATTTACTGCAGAAACTGATCAAATTGGTCCTTATTTTCATTTAAAACCACACAAAAGGATGTTTCTTCTGCATCAGGGAGTAAAATCGTGCAGCCCTAGCCAGTAAAGGCAATGCTGAGGAATGATGCAACTTCTTTTAGTTAGCTGTATGAATTTATATCCAGCCTTTCTCCTGGAAACCAAGTTGATACGTGGCTTAGACTGATTAAAATTTTCAGCTTAAACTCTGATATTAAGAATGTTAAAAAAACAATTAAATATGCTGCCCTACTGATACACCAGCGCTTCAAAACATTAAAACAGTGAGAGTAAAAGTACAGCACACAAACCTTACCAAATAAATTCTTTTACCCTACCAGTTAATAGCCAAATGCCTGTTCAAGTAAAAAGGTATTGTATGACCAACATCCAGACCAACTATGGAATAACAAGACCAGACAGAGAAAGTTGGGTTAAATAAGGGTCATTTTATTTGACGTATAGACTATTTAAAGTTGAGTTGACCCTGGAAAGGAACAAGAGGAAAAAGCAACCTCATGTAGATTCAGGCCAGGCATCAATCCTTGACCACCTCCTTGGCCTTCTTTTTGAGTGGAATGCCTGAGGCTCACGGACAATCCAATACTTGGGTTAATTAAGGGGCATATTCTTCCACGTAGTGTTGTTTGCTATGCAGGTACAGGTATGTATTACCTTCCAGCAGAAGGAGACCAGCAAAGAGATTTGCACTTTGCTATCTGAAAGGCTTTATGGTTCCCATCCCAATATACATGAAACATCCCATAGCATATATTTAAAGAGAAAATCACAAGAAAAGGAAATGCATCCACAAATTTGTTTGCTTTATTATAGACCTGCAGAGTCAAAATCCTTAGATATTTCCTTCTTTTATATATAATTCTCACATAGGATGAAAAAGTGCACGTTCTAGCAAACAAACAAACAAAACCTCTGCAGTAGAAGTATGCACAGTGCATACAGTGCTTTCAGTGGTGGCAACCACTCAGGGAAATCTCAGAAAATGTCAGCATCTCCCCACCATCACTCACAAATATAAGTATAATCTCAAACAGTGCTATTTTTCAGAGAAAGATGGAGTGAAATTTAATGCACACCTCCCCCCACACACACAGTGGATGGGTATGTTCCTGGTGTATGATTGCCTCTTGCATTTACCCAGAGAAGGCAGTGTAGGAGAGATATCATGGTGTGTCATGGGGTTGTTATTGCCCCCCTCAGATTTGATGTGCTTTAATTGCTGAAATATGATTTAATTGGCAAAGCATATTAATTGCATGGATATAAAATGGACCTTGAGGTGACTATATGGCCAAGCTGGGTAGAGGAAAACACTGGCTGAACACGTGTGATGTGAAGTAGGTCTTTAGGGCTTTTTTGCACTTTGGGAAGAAAATGGGGCAGACTGTTACTCACTGGACTGGCGCGCTCCCTCCGACGATCCACGCTGATCCAGAGCAGTGTGTGCCTGCGCTACACACTGCTCTAGGGATGAAAAAGGAGGCTTCCAGTTGGTGGAGGCTCTCCACCAACCGGAGCAGCTCACCAGCCGGAAGCCCGCCCCCAGAAGATCTGCAGCCTAGCGCTGGTGCGAGCCTGCAGATTTACACAGGAGCTCAGCAACAGACTGGGGCACGCCGGGCTACTGAAAGACCTGTTTTAAGCGGTCTTTCAATAGCATGGCGAACCACCAGTTCTGGTCGTTCCGGAGCAGGCTGAAGTCCGAAACTACAGAAAGTAGTCCAGACCCCGTTCGCTCCCCAGTGCAAACATCCTCGCTGGAGGATGCGCTGCCCTGTTTTAAAAAAAAAATGCGGAAAAGGCCTTAGTGACTTTTAAACTTGCCATTCACCATTTTAAAAGGACTGAAAGGAACATGTAGCATCAACCAGTGAGGTTCTTTTGCTGCATGCTGCTTCCACAATGGTATAAGGACAGAGGAAAAAGCTTGCTAAGTTTTAGTGACATGTATATTGTCGGAAGAAATGTGTGCATTCAGTTGTGAACGTTGGAACCACCAGCATGGGGAAGGGGGAGGTTGAAGACATATAGCTGGACCTTTTTGATTGCAATGGGTTGTATTTGATGTGGGTTTTGTGTGCCTATGTAGCTGGGAACAGGGGCAGGTCCACTTTTTGTATATGCGAATACTTGCTCTCAAGTTACATTTAAATTTCAGGCATTCATAAGGCAGGTCTTGTATAAGCTGGGTTTCAAGGGGGAAAGGTTTTCCACTTTTGGTTTCCAGATGGGGCATCAACTATGGCAGCAACAATGAGGTATAGTCCTAAGATTGCCTAATTTTTCAACACTTAATAAGGAGGTGCCAAAATTCATCATACAGGGATAACAATTAGGAAGTTGCTATTAAAAAAAGTTCTGTTCTACCCAAACAAAAAATAAATGCATTTCTCTGTAAATTTGAAATATTGTCCACGTTCTCAATTCATAAAATACATGATGCACAAAATTCTCTTTTAAAGAAAATCCATACTTGATATTTGTGCTGTCATGAATCTACAAGTCTTTAATCCATTTTAATCATACATGTGCGTGTGTGTGTGCGTGCGTGCATGCACACATTTCTGCTCAACAACTATGACTGAAATTCAAAGTAACCAAATTTCAGGGTTGGTTAGATTTACAAAACATCGATTCCTCTCATCACTCCATTTGTATTTTTTTCAAGTTTTTAAAATTTATTTTAAAGCTATTCTATGAAACCATTTGCCCCTGAAAAGCACTTTAACAACTGATGCTAAGCTCCAACAAGAGTTATACTCAAATCCACACCCAAAGTAAGTAACCAACTTGACTTCAAGGAACTGATACAGGTGAGTACTGAAGTCTCGTACATCCTATAAAGTGTTTCTGCCTTATAATAATTTTTATTCACTTTTTCTACTCTACAATATTTGACTTGGAATGACAGAACGGAACAAAATAGAACACAAATAATAAACCAAATCAAAGGTGTAGATTCCTGTACTGACATTTCTTAAGCCATTTCCACACTGAACCATTATAGTGCGATGATTCTACTTGCAACATCCTATGGAATCCTGGGGCTTGCAAACCCCAGGATTCCATAGAATGTTGCAAGTGGAATCACCGCACTATAAACGTTCAGTGTAGAAATGGCCTTAGCCTCTTCCAACTTTACAATTCTATGATTCTATTAATTCACATGAGGGCATTATCAAGCTCAAATCCCAGTTTTGCTAAAAAGCTCATGCAGTCACCATGAGCCAATTTCAGCCTCTCAGGATTGTTGTTGGATAAAAGTGGAGATGGAAAAAAATAATGCGCACCATTTTCAGCACCAATTGTTGTTGCTGGGTGCCTTCAAGTCATTTCCAATTTATAGCAACCTTAAGGTGACTTTGGCAGAATTCCTTCAGAACAGGTTTGCCTTTGCCTTCCTCTGAAGCTGAAAGAATGTGACTTACCCAAGATCACTCAGTTGGTTTAAACAGCTGAGCAGCAATTTGAACTCTAGTCTCCAGAGTTGCAGTCCATTGTTCAAACCTTTACACCACACTGGCTTGCTCCAGGAGATACATGGAATAAAATTAATTATAATACATATAGTTGGGGGTGGAGAGAAATCCTGTGGCTGAGATTTGAAAAACAGTAGATGTATTTCCAACAGGTTATGTCACCTAGGCTACAATCCCACATTTACCTATGAATTCATTCTGGCTTGCTTCTGAGTAGGCATGCTTAGAGCTTTAATATAAGTGTATTGAATCAATTTGCTCTTGTTATTAGATGCTTATGTCTGGCTCTTTCTTTAATAGTGGCTTCCTTGATTGCAACTTCTATGTATTGCCGTAAAAGGCAACATGGGAAAGGAAGAAATCTGGATCCTGCTCTTGGAATGCAACACCCACCTTGCTACGTCCACCATTTTAACATTCTTATTTTATTTATTTATATCTCACCTTTCTCCCAGCCTTGGGACTCAAGGCAGTTTACAAAATATAAAACAGATAAAGGTATATCTCATGCAAAACATTAAAATATAGTACAGAAGAACTAGAATTAAAAACACACCCATTAAAAAGAACACAACTAATGTAGAAAATGTAGCACGTTATGAAAGGTATTTTCTCCATGAGCAACTCCTTCTCAGAAAATTGTCTTCATTTGACTACTGAAGTGTAACAAGGAAGCCACCAGTCTAGGCCCTTAAGGAGGGAGTTACAGAGCCTCAGAGTAGCCACTGAGAAGGATCACTCCTGTGTTTCCTCCAGGTGTACCTGTGAGGGCAGTATGACAGACAGAAGGGCATTTCCAGAAGACTCCAAACACAGGAAGGTTCATATATGGAGGCAGCATGAAACTAAGCCATATAGGACTTTGTAAGTCATATCCAAGACTTTGAATTGTATCTGGAAAAAGACCAGCAATCAGTAGAACTTTTGCAACAAGGGAAGGATATCCCGCCTGTAGCCATGTTAGTTATGGGCCTATATATTTTTTTAGCTGGTTTCACTTTTGTGGGGGGAGGGCACACACAGGATATGTCCTCAATGGTCATGGTTCCATCCCACAGGATCCTGAGATTTTCAGTGTAGGGAAAGATATTTAGAATTCTCTACAGATCAACAGTGTCCCAGCAAAATGCTAACTCCAGCTGTGCTTTTCTCCAATCAACAAGCACTTCAGGAAGCAAGTGGTCGGGATGCAAGAGCTGTTGGGTAGTGAAGCTAGTCCAGGTCAGTCACAGGTTATCCAGCAGGGTCAGTCCAGAATTCACATAGCAAGCCAGAAGTCCAAATAAACAAAAGCAGCAATGAGTGAAATAGTCATAAATAGCAGCCAGTCCAAGGTCCAGAGAACATAAAATGCCAAAGAGTACTGCCAGTCACCAAGATGGATCACTATAAGTGACAAAGCTGCCAGTGAACTGTTGGAATAGTTATAGGCAGGTATCTCAGGGTACCAGGTCATTAATTCATCAGCATCTACTATTTAAGAGCCTTGGGTACTGATGTAACTTCTCTTTATCACTCCTACGCTGAGCAAATGGCTGAACTGCATCTTCAACCTCCTGAGGAGGGCTGCTCCCTCCTTCAGCTCCCAGAACCTCTGATATAGAGACACCAATGACATTATGAATTGTAAATTCTCAGCATTCATAGCACTCCAACTCTATGCCTGAATGCTCTGGTTCCAGAGGGTGACTTATGACACTAGGATTTCAGAGGATGTGGCCAAAGCAGTTAAAGTGACTATAACACTATATAGGGCCTACAGCATTGCAACTGTGTAGTGTGAGAGAGTTCCATATCTGAAGCAATTCTTGGCACCATTTGTTTGCATTTGCTAACACCAACTATTACGGATAATGAATACTATTCATACAAAGAAAGTTACATTGTGTTGTTAATACATTGATCTGCCTACAGTCAGTTTGAACAGACTGACATTTATATTTTAGTCAGCTAAAAAATTTTCAGTTCCCATTCTACTTCATATGCTTACTTATCTATCACTCTTGCTTCCAGAGGAGGACTGGGCATGCTGCCCTACTACCAACCATATAAAACAATTTTATTGTAAACATTCTGGAAGGGCTCCTTCTAGGGATAAACAAATCTGTCCATTTTGCTTTCCCTCACATTCAAATTTTGCATTTTCTTTGTAAAGTTTAATTGAAACCAAACCAAAATGAAATTCTCACTCCACTTTAGATCTTTATGCACCCATAGTAGAGGAAGATACAGTTGTAAATGTAGTGGCCTCAAATCACATCTGAAGATACCTTGTGGAGAGTAGGGCTACTGACCCTCTTCCACACAAAGAGGGTCCATTGACTGGAACTTCTTTGGTTAGTCTGAACTAGAGAAGACCTATTGAATCAACTGTTGTATGGAGGGCCAATACATAGGTAAATCCACCTGATTAAGTGGATCTAGTAGAGACTAACAATAGATTTAGACAACTGAGTGTTTACGAACTAATCATGCACCTTAGTGTGTAGAGTATGTAACCTCTGTGGATAGTGGGAGTGAAATATTTATTATCTGCTCACAGACCCAGTCTTGGGGAAGTGAATTATTTATTATCTATATTGATTGAGCCAGAGGTTCACCGGATGAAAACACAGACATCCAGGTCTATAGGGTGACACCCCCCTGGCAAAGGTCAGACCAACTATCCCCCAGTCATGTATCCAAGAGGGAAACCTTGAAAGACATGTACGCACACATCAAATGGAACATCCACAACTTGGACACCTTGAGAGACTAAGTGTCTCCTGCATGAGGTTATCAATTGCAATTGCAGGAACTATAAAGATGAGGTCCATCTGTATAATTTGGCTACTGTCCTTCTCCGGGAAAGGGTCTGCCTCACCCAGGCATACGTTGCACTATAATTAAGTCCCCTTTTGGGGCTCTCTTTGGAGAACCCCCACCTTTGACTAGGATCTTTGATGCTGGTAGTTGGAGGTTCCCCTCAGTTTTTTTTTTCTTTTTCTGCTGAACTATCTTTGCTTGCTTCTTTCTGAGCTGCAGTCTCCAAGATCAGGTGCAGTATAATCACTTTCTTTCTCTCTGCTTTTCCTGCTCTTAAGTCTTTCAGAATTAGTAGTCCTTGTGCACTTGAGTGAGTGACTGCTGTGTGTGTGTGTGTGCACGCACGCGCGTGTGCGTATGCACATTCTGCCAATTCTGATAAATAAAATACTTTTAATTGGACACTTGACTTGTCTCTCATGCAGTCTGACTCCGTAGACATAGTGTTAAAGATCTCACTGTGTTTCCCTGCCCTCTGCTTTGCTAAATAATCAGTGCTCCACTAATTTCCCCAATCTTTGCATTTTTGGAGTCAATCCGGGTATCCCCCAGGGACCCCCAGAAGTTGTGGTAACAAGTATATTTTGTTTGTCATTAGAGGCCTGCCCGCCTGCCCCATCTGCTTCTCCTACCCATTCCTCTGTCCTAGAAGCTTTCTGGAGCAGGGGAGAGCAAGTGTGTCCATCCAACAGTCAGTCTTCTGATCTTCTGGAAGCTTCACAGACTGCAAAAAATTACCAGGAAAAGGACAATATTTCTCACTCTTTACCTTCTGGCCAGATGATTATTTCTGATTTTGAAAAATAGGCATTTTAAATGTTAAACAGAAGTGAATCACCATTCCTGGAGTGTTCTAGGAAAGGTAATTTCCTTTAAAGAAAGAAAAACAAAAGGAAGAAGGGAAGGGAAGGGAAGGGAAGAGAAGGAGGTGCCAAAAGAGTGGGGGCAGGTAGTCCAGGAAGTTTGGAGCAGACTGGAAAACAAACAAACAAAACAATCTGGGGGTTTGTGTATGCATCTCCAAGGCTGCATGTTGTCCAGTCCTATTCTAGAGGAAGCTAATGATGGAAGGACTTCCAGGAAACATATACATTCTAGTTTTCCTCAGACAAATGGTTGATATGTTATCCTATTTAATCCTGGAAAAGGAAAGGTAATTGCGTAACATTCAGAAAATACTTCTGCTGTGTCTGTATGGGGGACTGATGATTTAAGATTGCCCTCTGTGAGACACTGGGAGTAAAAGTCAACTAGTTTGTTGAACCCCTGAAAATTCTCATTGCTGGGATAATGGGAGATGCTGACTTTGCATAATGAGATTTTAATCTCTCCTCCTATTCAGAAAGTGGTTTTTCCTTGCCCGATATTTTAAAGTACTGCTATCACTGAGATGTATTTCAGGATTCAACTCTTTGCTTGTTTCATTCTTATATATCATTATGATAAAGTTGAAAATTCTTCTATTTTGCAGTGAGAAGGCAAAATTTTCTTGTGCATTCCTAACAAGGATATTGGCACTTTTGAGGCTGGTTTGTTTGTTCCTTTGTTCTGAAGCAAACAGCATGAAATAATTTTTATATAAACTATTATTGTTCCTGCCTTGTTGCATGGGATTTTGAAAAGCAGCACACTGGATGGTTCTTTGACTCTTTTGATCCATCAGTCTGTCCTTCTCTGCTGGATGTGTGTGTGTGTGTGTGTGTGTGTGTTTTGCTTCACAAAGATACTGATTTTAGACAGACATTTGGCAGAAATTGACTGAGGGAAAGTTCTCATTGTTCCTCTCTCATATGGGAGGCAGTGATGTGTTGATTAATTTAATTCATCATAGTCCTCCTTTCTCCCAATATATGAGGTAAGGTGGCTTACGACATAGATTTTAAACATGCATCTAAAAACAATGCTTTTTTTTTTAAAAAAAAAAAACCCTATCCAATCAAATCACCACTAATTTAAAACAGCATAAAATGCATAAAACTGGAAGACCCTTCTATACAACCAAATAATCACTTATTTGGATGCAAAAGTTTTTACTTTACAGCAGAAGGGTTATTGGTTTCTTATCAGGATCTCCTAAAACTTATCTTTAAGAATGAGATATTTTGCAAATATATGTCATATCCCTAGGTGTATATCACTTTGTGGAAAATATAGACGAAAGCCATTTCCAGCCCCTCCCAAAACTGTAGGATTCCATAGCAAGTTGAAAGTGGAATATTAGCACTATAACAGTCTAGTGCGGAAATGGCCTAAGTTAAAACTCAAACCCCTTGACCTTAACGACTTAGGTCCTGTTGATTTCCATGGGAAGTAAATTCAACTGATTTAGTCTGGAGATCTTACTCTTTGCATCTTATGTGCCATGTTGAACCCAGCTTGATTTTTGGTAAGAAAACATACTCTTTAAAATCTTAGTTAATCTAAAAATATAGAGGCAAGTAGAACTGAAGATGCAAAAGTCATCTACACCAAGCAATTAGAAACACTGCTGTCATGATGACTAAAATGAAATGTCTACATGTAAAGATGAGGAAGAGGAGAGTTTGGATGCCTACGAGAACCAGTATGGTGTAGTGGTTTAAGTATTAGACTATGACCCTGGAAACCAGGATTTGATTCCGCACTTGGCCATGGAAACCTACAGGGTAATCTTGAGCACATCATATATTCTCAGCCCCAGAAAACCCTGTTATAGATTTACCTTAGGGTTGCCATAAGAAATTACTTGAAAGCATAGGACAGTACAGATAGTAGAGACAGAATAAAAGGCTATCTGTAGAACTGAACAAGAACATAACTATTTATTTGAAGCACTTGTAAACAACCTTTTATCAGACAATTGATTAAATATTTTCTGGAACTAGAGAACCTGGGACTGAAAGAAATCTATGAGATAAACCAAAGATCATATCTCACTGTGAAATAAGAAATATTCCTCCATTTAACTGAAGGAAGGGGAGAAATGGAACTTCCTCTGCCAATTGTTTTTCAGAACACTACAAAATATCTACTTTAATTATACAGAACTTGAAGGTGTCACAGAGATAAAACTATTTTGACAGCAAGATAACAGTGGGAGTGTGTCATTAAAATACCCTTGTATAGTATATTTTAAGACTTTCAGAAATCTTGAGCCTGCTGTTGTTGCTCTGGAACCATTTTACACAATAACTATTCAGGTAAAAGCCATGCATTGAAGAAAAGCAGACAGACTGTGGACCGTCCCTATCAGACATTTTTAAAACCAAGTGGAAGTGGCAGATGGTATACAACATGCCCATCAGGTGCATCATTTGGTGTGTTTTATATTTGCTTCTGCATTTAGATTTCCCACTATCTGTAGTGGTTTACATTTAAATTGAACAGTAATATGGTGGATCACACTTTAAGCTTCCTATGGCTTCCTAGGAATACCCCAAGGTAATATCTATGAATTATTCCAGGAAAGCTTAGGCTTGTTATGTATATATATCATGAACGATACTCCTAGGTGTTACATGGGGTATTTCCCATTTAAAAGGGAAAAAAAAGTATCATATCTCCAGATAACTGAAAGCTATTATCACAAACCAGAGTTGCTATAACATGGAACAGCCACTTTCATTCCTTTTCTTCTGTACTAAATGTGTACAGCAGTCAGGGCATGAAGCTATTATTGAACATGAGCCATTTGGAACTTCAGGTATGAGACAGCACTGTGCGCTAAACTCCATGAAAAACTAGTATCTAAAAGAGAACATGTATGTTCTTCATCCAACCATGCCAATGCTTTTCAACAAAATCTTCCACTGCAGTTGCATGCAGACCACATTAAAACAATCAATCCATGGATTTTGCTTTTGAAATTTCAAAGTCGTATTCTCACATTTTGAAAGCTACATGTCAGAAATATGCAAAGGTCTTCCAGATGGACACTACTCTTTACTACAGGAAATTACTTAAGTCAGGAAAGATTAGCTCTGTCAAAGAAGCCAAGATAATCTAGGTTGGGTAGAGACCTCTTTTAATATTAGACAATGTTGGATGTCGTCTTTGAGTCCTACAGTCCTGTGCTAAATCTATTCTTCACTTCCAGGGTTCATTCACATGAATTCCAGCTCCTGGAATTACTTGCAAAAGGCCCTTGCCAATGCTGGTTCTTCATGCAAAGATGTTAATTCAGAGTAAGATATATCTCAACTGCAATTTCACTCCATTTCTAATATATATTTTTGTTTTGATAGTTACATCAAATATTTGGTTTCAGCATTTGATACCAGCTCAGAGCTGCCAAGAACCTCAGTATTTATTTAAAAAACACAAAGATGTTGGGAACCTGTGGAATTCCTAAGGTATCCTGAGTGATATAACTTGAGAAGACCTTTGAAAAGTATCTGTGCAGTCTCTGAACATGTCCACAAAGATCAAACACAAGCAAAAGGTCATGTTCAAGTTTCATTTACTTCGTAGCCAGCTTGTCAGTGCCAGTAACTTGCACAAACATGTAGAACAGGTAGGCTGATGCCACATGTGATTGATTTTGCCAATTAGAGTAAAGCTCTCAAACATTATTATGCGTAACAAAAATATTTCAGCATGGAATACTGCTGTTTAGGATTCAAGTCCAATTTTAGTATATGTGCTACCAAAGCGAGCACTAGGATTCAAGTCAATTGATTACCTTCTACTCCCTTGGACAATCAGTCAACATTCTATACTGACTGAACATGCTCAGTCCTCACTAAGCTGTTTGGATAACTTCCCTCTTATCCCTTTTTCCCTAACAGCACTTCATTTGGTGGGGTGGGGGTCTGTATTCCTGCTAAACTTGCATTTCACTGATACATTTGGTGTTATCTCTATCTTGTATGTGGATGTATGGACACTACCATTTTGGTTAGATAATTATGGACAGGGGAATATGCACACACTATGGGATGTGTGGACTCCTGGGAATACATACATAGTATAGGATGTATGGACTCCCACTATGCACAAGGGCTTTATGATGTCATTTAAGGGCTAAATATACACTTAATCCAGCCCCAGGTGACAAGTCAGAGACTGAGTCTAATATACGCAATATCTAAACATGGTTTACAGATTGGACTAAAGAGGAATGATGATGTTTCACATGATGTCAATGTGTAACCTCTTCTCCATTTCTATAGGTTCTATGAAAACCATTGCATTTTGTTCTCATGGACAAGAGACAGACCTACATGTGTTGAATCAAGAATCCATTGTGAAAAGCCCAAGGTATCTGTGCAATGAGCTGGGCTAAATCTCATTGGCAATAGCCTCATTTTGTCTGTAAAGTGATCTCAATGCTAAAAAGTGTCAATATTAATCAACAACACTTCTGAGTGAATTGGGACAATTGTCAGAGGAATTTACTTGCTTCAAACCTATGAAGGCCAGAAAATAAGACTCTACCAAATCTTTGAATGGAACCTCTGTTGGGTCATACTTCATGAAAACAACTGTGGATTCGATCCAGACATGGTCATCCACCATAAGAGCAAACAATACTGATAGAATGCACAGATATGCTCCACAGAGTTGGGATACCCTCAGAGAAAGAAATCAAGGGGAAATGCTACTGTACAAGGGAAATGCCATTGTATAATATTTAATTTAGCCTTTTATCAGAAGTTGGACACAGACCTGAATGTCCTTGAACCAATCTAGCAGCTTGCATGGTACAAGCAGGTGGGGTGTCTCCCTCAAAACTCTTCCTCTAATATGATCAATGTGTTACCCTGTTTTCTGGGGGTCCCGTGAGGGGCGCCCAAATAACCAAAACACAATGACGCAACTTTGGGGGAAATTAGCTGGAGCACTCACTAAAGCTAGCGAGAGGCAGGGTAACTTAGCAGGATCTTGCAACCCAGCATCTACGAGGTCAGGTCAGTCAAGCAGTCAGACAGTTTTAAAATAGCAAAATGATGTTTTATTGAAAGACAAACAAACAGTAAAGACACCACAATCACACAGCTAACAGGAGAATTGGGAATAGGAATTTTTGGGGGAAATGGGTGATACGACACCTTTTTCATAGACCTGAAGAAGTTGAAGATTGAGTTCATGGATATGGAGTCTCAGTATGTGGTACTGAGGGGACAGCTCACCAGACAAAGCGGCAGCAAGGTGGGATGGAAGTCCAGAGTGATCCGAGGTGGTCTCGGAATCGGGGGGTTTATATAGGGTGAATTGTGACTGCAGGCCATGCCTTACTCAGTGAGAACAATGCGAGTTTGGAGCGGGACAAAGCTTTGGAAAAGGTCAAGTTTAACATGATCGGCTTAGCGCTGAATCAACAATAGTATAGCCAGTAT
>CAOLHI010006555.1:0-29608 GCA_948474755.1 Ctenosaura bakeri
CTGAACATCCTTTCCTTCATTTATGACTAAGTCTCTGTAAGTTATCCATCTTTCCGTTGAATCTTTCCATTTCCCACATAGGGCCTCATGAGGTAAGACCCAAAGTGGTATTCTGGAATACAATTTCCTTTTCCATATCTTCCAGATTTCAAGTAGTGGTTGTCTGATGTAATGATTTATGAAATCTTTGTCTACTTTTGCCTTATTATACCAGAGGTATCCGTGACAACCAAAGCAGAGATCAGGACTTTCTAAGTTTAGTCTTCTATCATTTCTCAATGTAATCCTTTGTCCATGTCATACCATTCACGTAAAAGTACAGTTTCAGGTCTGGTAGACCACACCCTCCTCTTTCTTTTTTATCAGTCAACATTTTCCATCTTATCCTCAGCTTTTTTCCTCCCCAAATAAAATGTGCTAGGTCCTTCTTCCAATCCAGAAAGCATCTAGTGTTGATGATTATCGGTAAGTTCTGAAATAAATAATTCATCTTCGGTAATATCATCATCTTAATTGTTGCCATTCTTCCCATAAAGATAAGTTCTTTTTTGTCCAGTTCTGTAAATCTCTTTTAATCTCCCTCCATTTAGTCACGTAATTATTTTCATATAATTCATTGTTCTTCCTAGTGATTGCTATTCCCAGATAGTTAATCCTCTTCTCTTCTTTAAATCCAGTCATCAGAGTCAGTTCTTCCATTTCCTCCTTTCTCATCTTTTTAGTCAATATCTTTGTTTTCTCTTTATTAATTTTGAAGCCGACCAATTCTCCAAATTCATTACATACATCTATCATTTTCTTTGCACTTGTTTTAGGCTTTTCAAGGAAAGTCACTAAGTCATCTGCGTATGCTTTCAGTTTGTAGTCTCGTCCTCTTATTTTTGTTCCTTTTATTACTCTTTCTTTTCTTATATTTCTTAGAAGAACTTCTAATGTTGTTATAAAAAGTAAGGGTGCTAGTGGGCAACCTTGATGAGTACCCTTTTTTACCTCTATAGGAGCCGTCTTCTCCCCATTTATTATTAGTTGTGCCTTGCAATTTTTATATATTTGTCTCATCCAGCTTACAAATTTGAGTCCATAGCCTATTCTCTCCAGTAGTTTGATCACAAATTCATGTTCTAAGTTGTCAAACGCCTTCTCAGAATCCTCAAAGACCATCGCACATTTCTTCTCATGTTTCTCGTAATATTCAATCATGTTGATCACTGTATGTATGTTATCTCTAATATATCTTCTCGGCAAGAAACCGCTCTGGTCTTCATGGATTATTTTTTGAAGTATTCTCTTCATTCTCTCTGCAATTATGCTTGTACATATTTTATAGTCTATGTTTAATAATGAAATCGGTCTGTAATTGTTTAGTTCCTTTGGATCTTTCCCTTCTTTTAATATCAAAGTTATGTTTGCTTTATTCCATGAGTTAGATTTTCCATTTATCATGATTTCATTAAACATCCTCTGCATTGGTATACTTACTTCTTCCTGTAGTTCTTTGTAATATAATGCCGAGAAGCTGTCCGGACTCAGAGATTTTCCTACTTTGATTTTCTTTATTGCCTCTGTGATTTCCATTATTGTTATATCAGCATTCAAACTATTTTTTTTGGTCATCTGTCAATACAGGAATATCTTGTTTTTCCAGATATTCTTCTATTTTTTCCTTCAATTTTGTATTGATCTCTCTGTTATGAAGTTCTTTATAGTATTTTCGAAAGACATTCATTATCGTCTTTTGGTCTGTGGACACCAAATTTTCTTTCTTTAATTGTAATATTAAATTCCTTTCTCTTTTTTTCCTTAATCTATGTGCAAACCACTTCCTGGGCTTATCCGCATTTTCAAAATGTCTTTGTTTAAGTATTCTTAATTTCTTTTCAATTCCAACTGCGTTCTCTGCTCGGATCTCTTCCTGTAATCTTTTAATCTCACTTTTTTATTTCCTGGATCTCTTCTTAATTCTTCCTCTTTTCTTTTGATTTCTGTTTCTAATTTCTTCATCTTCTCCAATCTTTTTCTCCTCCATTCTATGTTCCACTTTATGAACTGCCCTCTCACGACTGCTTTCCCACCATCCCATATTATTTTTGTTGCCATTCCTTCTGTTTCATTTTCCTTAAAATAATCCCTTAGATCTTCTTTTGCTTTTTTCAAGTACTCTTCATTTCTCAGCAACAAGTCATTAATCCGCCAATTTAGATAGTTGCTTTTCTTCTTTATGCATAATTTAATTTGAATTGGGTTATGATCTGACATTATTCTGGGAAATATTTCCATATTCTTCACTATTGAATGTAATGTTTTAGAGATTAGGAACATGTCAATCCTGGACGTGGTTTGATGGCTATCAGAATAATATGTGAATCCTCTTTCACCTCCATTTTTAAATCTCCATATATCCAACAGAGACAGGTCTTCCATTATCCTGAAGAATGTTCTAGGTAACCCTCAATACCACGTTCTCTGTACTGTTGCTGCCCCAGGTCTTGGAAACATGGAGTCTACTTTCTCCTAAGATACTATAGAATATGGTGGCCAAAGTGTGGCTGGTGGGCTGCATTCAGCCCCTCATCCCACTTTTGTGGCCCCTGAATCCCTCCAGTCTCAATTTTAAAGAATAGATATAATTGTCAGGTAATTTGTGCCCCCATCCACTCAAAAAGCCCCCCCAACATGTGAAAACACATGAAAACAATCTCACTGAACTCCCACAAGCACTCAGAACTCCATTCTACCCCCGCAGTACCTCCATTTCCCTTCATAGTCCCTCTCAAAAAGGTTTCACATTTCATCACTTCCTGTCACCATTTTGAGAAGGACTGGGATATGGAGGTATTTAGCTGGATGTGTGCATGTGTGTATGTGCAGGGGTGGCCTGTGGAAGAGGTCTGGCAGAGAAAATTGGTCCCCACACAGCTGTCTGCCTCTAAGATAATGGTGTAGTAATCCCTCCATACAGTTAAAGAGTCAGTTTGGGTTGCGTTCAAGCGTAAGGTCTACACTTCAAATTAAAAAAGTGGGACAAATCCAGCCCAAGGCATTTTGCCAGCTGAGGCAAGGAACAAAGACCTCCCTGCATATTTCCACCACTATTCTCCACAAGTGCTGCTCCATGTTTCAATGAGGGAGGAAATCATTGCGATCTATGGGAAACCTCTCCCTTGATAAGTCATGAAATTATCAATGTTTTGATGAGAGTAATGATGCCAAACTAATACAATGAGATGCCCATACTGGCAACCATACTGGAGCAAAACTACAAGAAACATTTCTTTCTCTGAAATCCTTTTGTGTCATCACATCACAGAAGCCAATACCAGTGAGGAAGGGCTCTTTGAACACATTTAAATTATGACAATGCCCAGGGAAAAAAGTCTGGATGTTTTAGAGAAATCTTCAGTCCAGGTGTATCAATTTGATGTAAAAATCAACTACACATTGGCCCTTTCCACACAAGGTTGGTGAATCGGTTCGTGCTGTTTCTTACAGGATTTTCTGGGCTCAAAACATTTCCTTCTGCACAGCTACTGTGTATGTTCCATTCTGATTCGGAGGAGTGCGAGTTCATGAATCCACACTGCCTCCGCCATGGCCACTCCTGCTATTCCCCTCACCCACCCCATTGGCTGTGATTGGCCCTTTTTTTGTTTTTGCATGGTTTAGTACATCATCGTGTATGTGCGTATGTGCAAAAGTCCATACTACCCTCTGGCCCCTTCCACGAGCCCTTCCTTGACCACCAATTTGCATTGGTTCGAATGTACGTGTCTGCACCACTGTGAAAGTATGGATCAGATCGATCTGGAAAATTGGAAAAACGATTTCTTCCGGTTTTCAAATAGTGCACTTTACCACCACATGGGGGTGCATTTAGTCAGAATTACGTGCAGAACGAAGATAAATAAACTGAACCTAGTCCACTTCAAAGTGCAGAAGACCTCCATGGCAAGACGCATTGGCCCACCTTAAAAACCACGTGCGGAAAGGGCCATTGACCCTCACAGTCACTTTTGAGAGGTGTGAGTTTTTAGTTCCATGGAGATTCCTGTTCATTTGAGATGGAAATACATGTTCTCTATCTACTCACACTTCAGTCATCTAGCAGAGGTAGGAATCATATAACCCTCATATAGCCCCGAAGTGCATTTCTGTGGCCCCTAGAGCTCCCTAGAGCAAAAATATTGATTGATTCCCCCTCCAAACAGGAGTATTACAGCTCTAGGGGAAGAATTCTCCTCCATACCAAAGTGTGCCTATCCACATCCTTCGAAACACACACATACTTTTTTTTTAACCACAAGGAATCTTCCAGTCATTTTTAGTTTAATTTGGAAAATTTAGTACAGCTCTCTAAGTAGTCATGGGTGGGAAAATCTATCCTGCACCATCAGAACTTGATTGTTCCTATTTAAGCCTTGCCTGCCAAGTCCATGCATGCTGTCACATGCTGTTCTTTTCCTCTCTACCTACACAGCCTTCCAATGAACAGAGCAGCTCATTTAAGCAATTCAAGGATCTTTTCACACTCCACAATTCCAGCACTGTGATTCCACTCTAATTGCTATGACAATGTCCTATGGAACCCTTGGATTTGCAGTTTAGGAGGGATATTCATGAAACTACAGACCCCAGGATTCCATAGGATGTTGTCATGGCAATTAAAGTGGAATCATAGTTGAAAAGGCTCCTGGTAGACACTTCAAAAGCTACTACTGTGCCAGAAGGCTATTTTGTTCCTCTGAAGACAAAGGAAGGGACCAATTTGGAGATGTCTAACTCAAACGCTTAAGTCATCCAGTCTAATTTTTTTTGACTTATTTGAAACAGGAAGTGGTACATTTTTGTCAAGTTTGAACAAATATCTCCACATGCTTTATCACAATTGTTATATTTTATTTTTCATTTTAACTGAGAAGGGCAAGATTGCATCCTCGTCTCTCCTCTCTGCTAAATTTCCAGAATGCTGGAGGAAATGGAGGAAAGTGGGAAGAGGAGAGAGAAACTGGGCCATTTTAAAAATAGCTGAAAAAGTGGAACAACAAAGATTAATCAGGACTGTCCTTGCCCATCGGGACAGTTGAAGAATACAAGATGGCTAAAGTTATTAATGAGGAAAAACAGACAAGCCAGAAAAGGTTGCAGAGGTTTGCTTTTGCCTTGAGACACCTGGGAAAGTCATGATTCTACTCTCTTGTCTCCTCTCTGCTACTAAATTAATTGAGTGCAAACTACTTTCCCACTTTGAATTGAGTTTCCGTAAGTGGAAGTAAGCCAAGAACAAAAGAGGGAAGTGGGAAGAGGAGAGAGAAACTGGAAGATTTTGAAAGCAGCTGAAAAGATGGGACAACAAAGGGTTAATGAAGATGGTCCCTGCCAAATGGGGACTGTTGGAGAGTATGGTAACCCAGTGTTATCTTTTCATAGTAGTGCATATAAGCTTGTGCATAAGTAGTGCATATAAGCTTGGAATACAAGCTTGGAATAACTATTATTCAGACGTACAGTTTATTCTTTTTGCAGACTATTGTTATCAGATATGAAAAATCCAAAAGCAAATATTCCAATAGCAACAAGAACCAGCAGTAGCAAAATTATCACAGATGGGAGCCATGGCTAATCCAATGGAGCAGTGCTTTGCTCATATTGGCCACTGTGTGGCATTACTGCTCCATAAACAAAATACACCTTTTCTTTTGTTCAAGTAATGTTACTATGGAAGTCCCAGAATTCTCTGTTTGTCACACTCCTTTAATGTTTTACCATGCTTTCTGAACTCTTTTGGTTTCAGGAAGAACAAGGGAAAATGGACACTGGGATCAGAAATAGTAAAAGCAGTCCAAGAGTGTGTACCAAACAAGGGTATCTAGTTATAGGTAATTCCAAAAGTACAGTCCATGACAGTACAGTGTTTCAGACAGGAGTGGAAATCATGTGATCCTCCCCCCAGCCCATGTTGTTGAGCTGCAATTTGCAGCATTCCCCAGTACTGGATATAGAGGCTAGGGGTTTGTGGACTTAGCCCATTTCCTCACTAAACTCTTATTGCACAATTATTCATTTTCAACATCCTATGGAATCCTGTGGTTTGGAGTTTAGGGAGGGGCCGGTTGGGGGTTCCTCCCTAAACTGCAAACCCCATGATTCCATAGGATGTTGAAAGTGGAATAATAACACTATAACAGTCTAGTGAGGAAATGGCCTTGTTACCCTGTTTTCTGGGGATCCGGGGAGGGACACCTAAATGCGCTCTCAATTATATAATTTGGGGAAATTAGCCAAAAGCACAAGCTAGCAATACGAGAGGCAGGGCAACGGAGCGGAATCTTTTACCCAATGTCTGCGGGGCCAGGCCAAGTCAAGGAGCAAACCGAATTGAAATAATAATTGTGATCTTTATTAAAATACAGTCAAACAGTGTATGCAGCACACTCACACAGATAACTATAGAAATTAAGGTTGGAGTGGGATAGAGGGATTTTTAGAGGAGTCATTGGTTTGGGTAATACTATATCTGTCCTGAAGCCCGGGTAGTCTGCAGCAGAAGTTTGGAGGTATGGAGTCTCAGTACGTGGGACTGAGGGGAAGGCTCGCCAAGCAAAGCGGCAGCAAGGCAGGATAGAAGTCAGGAGTGATCCGAAGAAGCTCTCAAAGTCAGGGGTTTTTATAGGGGAAAATGTGGCCACAGGCTAGTCTGTACTTGGAGAAAACAATGAGTTTCGGGCTGGAGACAAAGCCTCTGAAAGGTCAGAATTTAGCATGATTGAGTTAAGTCCAAATTGACAATAGAGTAGACAGTATGCAAACGCAGAGTGCTTGACAGATGAGGATTCTTCTAATCAAGCTGCCTGATTGGGGCAGGGAGTTCTTTGTAAGTAGCATGCATACATTATAGAGTACTTGCCTTTGAGGTCTCCTGAAGCAGCTTGATGGTTATTTCTGGCCTGCCTGTATTGTGTGGAATAGTACAGCGATTAGCGGCCGTGCCTGTCTGCGAGCTTGTCCTGGGGACCTCGCAGCACATGGAGAGGAATAGGTAAAGAAGGCCAAATTATTGATATCAAAGTGATATCTAATATCTCCCAAGTCCGGCCTAGAAACTACAGTAACAGCCTTACAGGTCGGTGGGCAGTATTCTTCATTGGAGCTGAGGACACATAGCTAGTTGAAGGGACTCCTCAAACACACAGTTCTGTCTGCCAACAGAGAGAAATGGCCAGGAGCTGGCTGATGCCCCCGCAGAGCCATCTGCAACGTGCTGCTCATGCTGTATTCAACAGCCACCTCATCCTGGTAAAAGGGATGTCTTGCTCCACACCAGCATTGCAGCTCCTCTAATGTGCATCAGATTGGAGTGTGGATGTGTTTGCCACTTTGAAAAGCTCTGGGAGTACTGTTGGCAGGTTTTCAAAATAGTAATAAGGGACAATCAAAATTCATGACTTGCAGCTATTGACAGTCAGGAAGTAGCTATTAACAACCTAAATATTAAATGTAAGTATTGATTTCAGTTCTCTTAACCATAGATTTCTCTGTAAATACAACATATTGTCCATATTCGTAAATCACACATTTAAGGTCGCTTTTTTTTTCTTTATGAAGGGCCTATGCTCCAAATTAATGGATCTCGTTCACTCTATACAAAATTAAAAGCCTTGGACAGGGGACACCTGCCAGTCCTATAAGGGACAGATTTTCCTTATTTTAAGGAACATCTCTTACAATAAGGGACACATGGCATCCTTATTTAGGAGATATTCTCACTGATCAACTGCTGTTAGAACATTTGCAGTTCCTACCCCATGGCCAGTGATTTGTCAGAAGAAATTAATGTTCCCAGAATTGTTCACTTTCACACATCACAGTAAACATTTTGAGGCATCTACCGTGGACAAGTAAGCACTAAGAATCTGCTTCTGGGGAGTTTTAATGATCTGAGACTTGCTATGAGCTAGGAATTATAATCATGTTGAATGTCTTCATTTTCCTCAAGAGTGGGAAATATAGGAGCAAGGACACTGATTCTTTTACATGGGGAAGAGAGCACAGGAAACTAATGTCTTTTGTAAAGAACTATCGCTAATGTCCAAGCAAAGCATATAAGGAAAAAGTATATTGCTAGTTCCAGCTAAAGCAGAACTGTTGAATCAATGGAACTTAAATATGTGTTAATTTACCGAGTCACCATTGATTCAATAGATTTATTCTATTTGGACTAAGGCCATTTCTGCACTAGAGTGGAGGAGTGTTTCACAGCATGTCATGAGCAGTGTTTTTTACTCCGACTTACCTGATTCCTATCTGCATGCCCTCTGGTTTCTATCAAAGTAAAGCAGAGAAAATCGTTTGTAGCTTCCGCATCGTCAATTCTCATGGAACTCCTATTCCCCTCCCTCTCTCCACTCTCCCACCGCTGATTGGTCAATTTTAAAAAAAAAGTTGTAGAAACCATTGCTAGGTTTTAGCACAAGTGGTGTGAATTGATGTAACACTTCTGCATGCAGGAAAAAATACAGCAGAAACAGTTTGGGTGGTTTACATGGGAGGTTTTCCGTTTTTACAATACATCGGTTTAACATCGATGTTTACTGTGCTAAGAACTCAACTTGTGTGGAACAACGGAGGACAGAACAATGTCAAACTGGTTTAACGTGCAGATGTAAAAGTGACAATATGATGCTACTGCGGTGTTATCAGCCTTGTGTGGAAAGGGCCTCACAGTAGCAACTGAGCAAAATAGAAAAAGAAGTGCGAATAACTTCTGGCTCTAGGATCACCTTATTGATTGAATCCCACGCAGTTCTTGGCCTAATTCAAAAGGGTTGCTGCAAAGAAGTGGTTTAATCCAAAACTTGGAAAATTTACTTTTTGGACTACAGTCCTAACAACCCCCAAATCAGCATGACCACTGAATAGTGTTCACTAACAGACTCTGGAACTTGTTTTCCAAAAAGTAACTTTACCATACTCTGGTTTCAGTCCCCTCTAGGAGGAACATATTGTCCCTCCCCCAGCAGCCCATTAGACAGAAGAAAAGGGAGGAGGAGAAAGTGGGGGTGTATGTCCTGAAAAGTGAGAGCAAGAGACACAGTGGCTCCTCCCTGTTAGGCTCTGCCTGCCTTCACACCAGTGGCTCAGGTTCCATTCTCCATCAGATTGCACCGTGGCACTGATCGCCCTCCAGATACTATGATCCTTGAGAGAAGTTTGTACAGCAAGCAAAAGTCCCATCAACCTTGCATCTGGTTGTGAGAAAGCAATCCTGCACCCCTAGGCAATGCACCTTGGGCCAGTTCCTGGCAATCAGAAGAACATATCAATAGCTGTAACAATATATCCACAAGTGTACCTTGGACCACAGGTTTATGAAAGTTTAAATCAAATCCAGAGGACAACTGGAGGTATCGACCAGGCAAACTTTATATCCCAGTCTCTTTCTCACTTTGCCAAACGGAACAGACTGACAGTTGAGCTCCAGGATGTGCTTGGTGTTCCTTTTTCAGGAACATGGAGTCTCCTCCAGAGAGACAAAGTAGCTTTTCAGACCTGTATCTGGTTATTGATATTTTGCTTGGGCTGCTGCCTGATTTAGAGTTCAGCCCCCTCTCCATTCCATTGTGAAACACAGTATTAATAAAGTAGCTTAATTCTTAACTGGGCATTTGCATCAAACAGCACTATGAAGGGCAACTTTGCATTACTCTTTTTCCTCCTGGCACTTCTTATACCCTGGCTGGGACACCCATATACCCAGGGCTGGAATGCTGCAGGTGAGAACCGGTCATCTTTTTGTCTGAAGACAGGTTTATTGTACATATAAGTGATTTGCTGGGTTAATTAGTGATCCCCTTTGGACAACTAAGCGGGATACTCTTATAAATGGGAAGTCATCCTTGAAACTGGATGGGTTGCTTTAAAACTTTCAAGCAAAGCAAGGCCATAGGTTTCAAAGCTGAGTGTGGCAGTCTTCATTTGCTTCTGTATTTGTTTGTAACATGATTTCTAGGTAAACCTTGAGATATTACAGGTATAGATACTGAGATGTTATAGATGTTACAAAAGAGGTGGATAACATGATTTGTGAGTTATAAACTCTTCCATGCTTGCTTTTGTGGGGTTCATGACTGCCATGCAACCCCCTCAATAGGAGATGGCACTGCTGAGAACTAGTGATACTGCTTCCAAGGAAACCAGCTCTCAGCTTGTTATTTTCCCTTCTTAAAGAGAAGAATATGCTCTGTCCTGGAGACTTCTAGAGAGTCTTTCCATGGTAGAAAGCCTCTGGAGTTTCTGCTCAGTTTCAAAAGCAGCCAAATTGTGACAATGGTACAGTTCCCAGAGATTCCATTATACCCCATTGCCACTGACCAATCATGGCTCATCCTGTTGTTATAGCATGTGTACAAGCATGGCATAGTGGTTTGAGTGTTAGACTATAGCTCTGGCAACCAGGGGTTGCATTCCCCTTAGATGGAGATCTACTGGATGAACATGGGCAAGTCACACACTTTCCCAAACTGGGAACAAGATAGGATGACAATCATGGTGGTATCGATGTTGGTGGTGGGAGTGATGATGATGATGATGATGATGATGACGATGATGATGACGATAGTAATAATGTTACACTCTTTCTCAAAGCATTGCCTACAGTATGCAACCTTCTCCCCACAAAGGGGCCTTGCGACAGACATTATACCCGTTACTACTATAATTATGTGACCAAAAAATGTGAAACATTTGTGTATGGTGGCTGCCTGGGCAATGGAAATAAATTTACATCTCTTAAGAGCTGTGAAAGAATGTGTGAAGTCTCAAAAGGTAAGAAATCTTCTTGTCTGAATGTGTCTGTGGACACAGCCCTCTGTGATGCTGTATTTTGTGGTCAAAATTATGCAACGGGGAAAACATTCAAAACACAAAGTTTTGTGTGTGTGACAGAGGAGAGAGAGAAGGAATTGATTCCAGACTGTAATTCTGTCAACGTTCATGTGGAAATGAGCTCTTCTAAGATCTATAGGCCTTTCTTCTAATATATAGGCGTATGATTCCACCACATATTACCTGAATGCATGGTTTATGGCATTCAATGAAACAAATTAATCATGAGTTAAGTCTCACTGATTTCAATGGGAACTAGTTGCAAATAACTTAAATTTAACCCAATATCTTTTATTCTCAATGGTAAGTAAAAGAGCAATATATGAGCTCCTTCTCCTGCCTAGCAAATTCTCCCGTGCTGGGCTAGGCAACTAAGGCCCTCTAGATGTTTTTGGACCATAACTACTGTAATCTCTTACCTTTGGCTAGAGTAACTAGTGCTGGTGGAAGTGGTAAGCATGCATCTCTTCCAGAGCAGTGGTTCCTAATCTTCAGTCAACTTCAGCAGATCATATT
Organism: Ctenosaura bakeri; assembly: GCA_948474755.1. Lineage (NCBI taxonomy): Eukaryota > Metazoa > Chordata > Lepidosauria > Squamata > Iguanidae > Ctenosaura > Ctenosaura bakeri. Next base: position 11,395 of record CAOLHI010006555.1, read on the forward strand.
GGCTATGCTGGCTGGAAATTTCAAGGGGCCGGAGTCCAAAAATATAACATTTTTAGGCTCTGATTTCAGTGCTCTGTCCCTTCTCCAGCAGCACAGAAGAAAGGAGAGACAGAGGCCATTTCCGCATGCGGCGAAGGAATCGCTCCCTGCTGCTACTCACCGGATCTTCTTTGGGTCCAGGCCGGGCCGGGGCAAGGAGGAGCAGTGCGTGATCGCAGATCCACACTGCTCCGGTGTCCAAAATGGTGGCTTCCGGTTGGTCGTAGGTCTGAAGCTCACCAGCCTAAAGCCCGCCCACTGCAGATCACAGGCTCGCATTGGTGCGAACCTGCGAATCTGCATTGGAGAGCAGGCACGCAATGGTGTGCGCTGGCATTTTGAAAAACCTGAAAAATCGGGTTTTTCAAAAACACGCTGGAGGACCACTTGGGGTCGCTCCGGAGCAGACTGAGGTGTGGATCTACACTAAGTAGTCCAGACCCAGTCTGCTCCAAGGTGCAGACATCTTCTGTGGAGGATGCACTGCACAGTTTTTTTTTTAACCCATGCTGAAATGGCCATTGAGGGAGGGTGGTGGGTGTATCAGAAAGAGAGACAAAAGGGTTATCCATCTAGTTTTAGCCCTTGCTACATTCATACTACTAGCTTAGGTTCCAAAGTCCACCCTGAACACCTAGAATGATTTAAGAGATCCTTGTACAATAGGCAGCAAATCTGGCAACCAGCGGCATCTGTTTTCCAGTAGGGTTGGTGAGTGGGAGCACCACAGGGGGACCAGAGATAGAACTAATTTGCATCTAGTTGGTTATGATAGCTCCTCCCTGAAGATAAATAAGTACTCTTGTATTCTTTTCTGGTTGGAAGATATGTGGGCAGTGGATGCCCCCCCCCCGCCATCTGGCTAAACAGTAGGAGCACTCCTGATGGTGACCACTCATCAAAATATGAGAAAGAAATCCTAATCTGTAGGTGATCTACATTCAGCCAATTCATGGATTCCAGAAGAACATCTCACCATCTGTGACAATACAACTTCAAGTCTTCAATGGGCCTCACATTTGTAAAAGCTTATATCAAATACCAGAAGCAATGGGAGATATTCATTAAGCAAATGTTATGTTCAGGTCTCCACCTGACTTTGCTGAATTGGAACAGGCTGAAAGCTTGGCTCCAAGATGTCTCTAATCAGTGGCAGAGCTTGGAGTGTGTGGAGGGGGGCAGGAGGGAGTGGAGCTACGGCACAAGGGCTGTGGCCACTGTGTGCCGGGGCGTGGCTATGGGGTGGGATGCCCCCAAAACATTGCTGCCCGGGGTGGATTGCCTCCTCCGCCCCACCTCCCTACACAACTGTCTTTAATGGCCCAAGAAAGTCTCTTATTCAGGAACATAGAATATCCTCCAAACAGACACGGTAGACCTTCAAGCCTTTGTCTAGTTCTTGATACTTTGCTTGGGTTACTGCTTGATATAGAGTCCAGCCCCCTTTCTATTCCATTACATAACACCATGCAGGGCTACCTCAGTTAATGAAATCAATGTGTTCCTGCACCTTATGTCTTTATAGCAGAAAATTTGGCACCAGAGGCAGAAATAAGATAGAAAGAATTGGATAGTTTCCTTCACCACAAAAAAAAAAAAAGAAAAAGGAAAAAGAAAAAAGAAAAAAGAGTAGTTCATGTTTCTGCAAACCTTTTATCCAAAACTAGCAACACATACCTGTGAAATGAAACAACCAGATTGTGTAAGCCTTGCATAAGTAAACAAAAACATTTTGAACTCTCATGAAACCACTTGAAAGCCTCTTCCAAAATAGATGGGATGATTTCCCCTCTTTTCATTAACTTTCACTTTGCCTTGTGAGTTTCATTTTAGTGACTAAACTTATAGACCTTTAACACTATGGCAGATAGCTGGTGTGGCAGGTTTACCTGCTTTCCCTTGTGTTGGTGTCCACAAATGCTCGATAAAGGATTCTGGAGGCAGCTGCTGTTTATCTTCCCTGTTTTAGTCAGGCACACAGTTACAGCAGGATTGGCTAGAGCAGAATCCCATTCTTACTCAGTTCAAGCTTTTGTTGCATTGTGTACTGCAGACACACTGTTGCAACTTGACACAAAAAGTCAGTGTTCAACCAGCCTTGCTTCAACATTCTTTCAGTGCCAGCTCTACTAAAAACATCCAGCTAGACAGAGGACAAGGATCAAAGAGGGAACTGGACAAGCATAAAAAGACTTTGTAAAAATAAACTTAGGCATTAACCAAGTAGCTTAATTCCTAACTGGGGACTTGCATGAAACAGCCCTTGGCAGAGCAGCTTCATGGCCCTCCAGTGCCAGAGCCAGGGTCCCTCTGAGCATCAGTCACTGGAGAGTTTGGGGAGGCAGTTCAGTTGCTCTTCTGCCCTGCTTGCAGGCTTCCCACAGTGGCTTGGTTACTGTGTAGGTAGAATCTTGGAATAGATGGGACTTTGATCTGATCCAGCACAGCTCTTCTTAACATTATTATGTTTTTCCTCTCTCATGATTTCTTCTTGGACTTCTTCCACCATGATCAGTGGTTCCAACACAAAGTCCCTCTAAAGAACAAGGACCGGACAGGAATGTTGGTAAGAATCCAAGAAAAGCCATCAAAATGAGAGTGATAAATTTTACCGATCTTATTGTGGTCGTTTGTCACTGTGTGTTTTTATCTTTTGTGTCTGTTGCTTTGCACTATGAAGGTGTGGGTACAGAGTTACAGGGAAAAGCAGGACTAAGCAAAAAGGGCAGGATTATCAGGACACATCCAGGACACCAACCCACAAAAGGAATGATTTGCAGCAAAATTTGTGTTATCTACAATATTTTGGTGGTGTGCAGCTTGTCTGGACAGAATATTCCTTGCAGGTGGCAGTCAACCAGTTGACCAGAAGTAGATGCCAGGAATGTTTTCTTCTAACCTTCAGGATTCTAAAATCTCCAAGCCCTGGGTTCCCTGACTGGCTAACAGAAGACACAGTCAGAGGACCAAGAAAGCCCTTCAGTCTTGAGCCACCCTCCCCCAGAGAAACTACCATGTGAGTGCCATATCTCAGCAACAGACTCTGCCCACACACCATCTAGGGGTACTTTTTGCTGAATGGACTCTAATGTAAGGAAGGTAATTTTTTTAAAGTGGTTTGTTTAAAAGGTGCAGTTGCTATCCTGTCTGGTCGGTAGGCTTCCCACAGCAGGTTGGCTATTGGTGGAGTAGCATGTGGGACTATATGGACTCTTGGTCCTATATAGCCCAGCTGTTCTTCTGTTTTTCTGATCTCACTCTCTCTTTTTGGACTACTTACACCATGATCAGAAGAGCTTCTGACACGGTCCCCCTACAAGACCAGGAGAGGATCAATATTTTGGAAAGACTCTGAGAAAAAAAATATCAAAACGAGACTGCCAAGTTTTCCTGATTTTAATGTGGCAGTTTGCCACTTCTTATGTATATAATTTGTGTCTGTAGTTGTACACAAAGAAGGTACCAATGGAGGGGAACATTGAAGAGCAAGGGTAATGTCAGAGGTCAGGATTATCAGGCATTTTCTGAGTCACCAACTCCTAGAGGCAGCTATTAACAACAAAACTTCTGTCATTTACCAAATTTTTGAGGTTGTGCAGCCCCTCTGGACAGAATATTACTGTGAGAGCTGGTTGTCTTGATAACTCAAAGAATTTTTTCACCTTTCACTGAAGAATTCGAGAATCACCAAGCTTGGGTTAGGTAGAAGAAGACCCATTTTGAAGGAACTTATTAAGAACATCAATTTACCCCTCCCAAATGACCCAACACTCAGGAGTGTCATCTGAGCATCAGTTTGTACATGCTCAGTCTAGTAAGGTTAGTGTCAGCAAAAATTAGCATTACCTACCAATTTTGTTGGTGGTGCTGCTCACCTGGACAGAATATTGCTTGCAGGAGGCAGTCCTCCTGCTAACTTGAAGTAGATTTGAGGAATATCTTGTTCTAACCTCCATGATTGTAGAATTTCCAAGCCCTGGGTTCCATGATTGGCTCGCAGAGGGTGCTCTCAGAGGACTAAGGAAGACCCTCAGTTCTGAGTCACCACCACCACCACCCATTTAACCCACCATGAGAGTGTCATATCTAAGCAAATAGATTCTGCCTGAACCCCATCTGGGGGTACTTGCTGCTGAACAGACTGCAGTGTAGGGAACTTAATTTTTAAAAATCAGCTTATTTCTTAACTGGGCACTTGCATTAAACTTCTCCATGCAGAGTAGCTTCACAGCTTTTTATTTTCAAAGACAGTGTCCCTCTGCCGATCAGTCACTGTGGAGTTTGAGAAAATGGATGCAGAAGCTCTCCTGTCCTCTCTGAAGGGTTTCCAAAGTTGGCCATTGGTGGAATAGCATATGGGACTGTATGGGCACTCAGTCCTATAAAGCCTAGCTCTTTTCTGTTCTTCTGTTTCTCTGATCTCACTCTCTCCTCTCGGACTACTTACACTATGATCAGAAGATCTTCTGACACCAAGTCCCCCTACAAGACCAGGAGAGGACCAGTAACTCTGAGAAAAACCATCAAAATGGGACTTCCAAGTTTTCCTGATCTTAATGTGGAAGTTTGCCACTTTTTATAGTTTATATTCTGTGTCTGTAGTTGTACACAATGAAGGTACCAATGGAAGGGAACACTGAAGAGCAAGAGTGGTGTCAGAGGTCAGGATTATCAGGCACCTCCTGAGCCACCAACTCCCAGAGGCAGCTATTAGCAACAAAACTGGTGTCATTTACCAAATTTGGGGTGTGTGTAGCCCCTCTGGACAGCATATCACTACGAGAGCCACTTCTCCTGCTAACCAAGGAATTTTTTTACCTTTAACTTCAGAATTCCAGATCTACCAAACTCAGGTTGGTTAGAAGAAGGCTATTTTGAGGGAACTTATTAAAAACCTCAGTGTCTCTCCCTCCTCAATAACCCACCACTCAGGAATGTCATCTGAGCACCAATTTGCACACACTCAGTCTAGTACTACCAGTGGCAGCAAAAATTAGCATCGACTATCAAATTTGTTGGTGGTGCGCAACTTGCCTGGACAGAATATTCCTTGCAGGAGGCAGTCCTCCTGCTAACCTGAAGTAGATGTGAGGAATGCTTTCTTCTAACATTCAGAATTCTAAAGTCTCCAAGCCCTGGATTCCATGACTGGCTAGCAGATGATGCTGTCACAGGACCAAGGAGGACCCTCTGTCCTGAACCACCACCCCCACCCATTTAAACCACCATGAGGGTCTTATATCTGAGCAACAGATTCTGCCCACACCTCATCTAGAGGTGCTTTCTGCTGAACAGACCCTAGTGTAGGGATCATAATTTTTTAAAAAGCAGCTCAGTTCTTAATTGGGCCCTTGCATTAAACAGCCCCATGCTGAATAGCTCCACAGTTTTCAGTTTCAGAGGCAGTGTCCATCTCAGCATCAGTCACTGCGGAGTTTGAGAAAGTGGATGCAGAAGCTATCCTATCCTCTCTGAGGGGTTTCCACAGTAAGTTGGCTACTGGTGGAGTAGCATGTGGGACTATATGGGCTCTTGGTCCTATAAAGCCTGGCTCTTTTCTGTTCTTCTGTTTGTCTGATCTCACTCTCTCCTCTCGGACTACTTACATCATGATCAGAAGATCTTCTGACACCAAATCCTCCTACAAGACCAGAACAGGACCAGTATCTTGGTAAGACTCTGAGAAAAACCCATCAAAATGAGACTGTCAAGTTTTCCTGATCTTAATGTGGTAGTTTGCCACTTTTTATAGTTTATATTTTGTATCTGTAGTTTTATACAAAGAAGGTATCAATGGAGGGTAACATTGAAGAGCAAGGGTGATGTCAGAGGTAGGATTATCAGGCACAGTTCTGAGTCACCAACTCCCAGAGGCAGCTATTAGCAACAAAATTTACGTCATTTTCTGAATTTTCGGGGTTGGTCAGCCCCTTGGGATAGACTATTACTGTGACAGTCAGTTCTCTTGCTAACCCAAGGTTTTTCTTTCACCTTGAACTTCAGAATTCCAGAATTATCAAAGTTGAGTTGTGTAGGAGAAGGCCCATTTTGAGGGAGCTCAAAGTATCAGCTCCCCCCAATAAACCAGCACTTGAGAGTGTCATCTGAGCACTAATTTGCACACTTTCAGTTTAGCACTGTTAGTTAGCAAAAATTAGCATTATTTACCAAATTTTGGTGGTGATGTACCCTCATGGAGATGGGGGCTGTCTAATGTACTCCCTGTGAAGCATTATTGGTGCATGATTGGTTGAGATTAATGAGATTTAGACTAATGGCGGATACATTGTTCACTACCAGAGTCTTCTGGCTCTGCTCTTTTTCTCCCTTGTTACTGCTAGTTTTTGATGTCCTCCTCATATGTTCAAGAAGGGACAAAAACAAGGAGGGGATGTATAAGTTCTCCCAATGGATAAGCAGATGAACTGTAGAGAAAAAGCTGGACCCTGCAAGGAACCATGATGATCATCAGGTCCAGTGTCACTCTGATGCATGCCCCCCAAAAATAAAAGTAGAACTCAGTAATGGAAATGGGCATCCTAGCAGCAGATTCTACCCACCCCTGACCTGGAATTTGTCCAGATGAACAGCTCTCATGATAAGGCATTGTGCACCTATTCCCTCTTTCCCTCTTTAATGCATTACTTGGAGTAATAATAATAAATAATAATAAAGCATAGGAGGGTAGAGCTGGAAGGAGTCAGCATCTGCAGGATACCTTATCAGATTCCATGCTTGAGGGAAGGCAATTGCAACATAAACCCCTAATCCAGAAGCAGGTTAGATGCGGGGTGCTCCTGCATGCTAACAAAGGAGCGGAAATCTTGAGGCTTCCAGATGTTGCTGAACCACAACAGCCAGCATCCCAGAAGACTGAACATTTAAGAAAGGAAACTGGGTCATCTGTGGCCAAGCAACATCAGAGTACGTCTGAACCTAATGGGATGGGCAGGATTCTGCCCTCTCCTCTTTTCCTTTCGTCACTGAATAACCTGATTCCCTACTCTTTCCAAGGGAGGTGTGTAGATGAGTCACTGCATTGACTAAGTCAAAAGACTTCATAAGACAACTTTTGCTGCAATGATCAGATAAAAGCTCTTTTCCAAAAAAGAAAAAGAAAAAAAGAGGTAGAGCTTTCCCTCCCTGCCCCTATGCAACAACACCTGAAACTTGCTTATATTTCAGAAATGGGGATTATTTATTACCTATTATAATTTTTATGATGTCCTTGTGTCCTGGAGCCCTGCCTACAGTATGCAGCCTCCCCCCAACCAAGGGACCTTGCCAAGGATATTTTACTCGCTACTATTATAACCTCCAGACCAACACATGTGGAAAATTTGTATATGGTGGCTGCCTGGGCAATGGAAATAAATTTTACACTCTTGGTAGCTGTGAAAGGATGTGCAAAGTCTCCAGAGGTAAGAACTTTTTGAATTTAGTGTGCTTGTTGACTCAAGAGTTCTTTCACACTCCACCATTATAGCGCTATGATTCCACTTTAACTGCCATGGCTTCATTCTATGGAATCCTGGAATGTGTAATTAACAATGGCATTAGAAATCTCTAGCAGATAATTTTAAAGGCCCTTTCCTGAAGTACAATTCCCTAGGATGTAGCCACTGCAGTTGGATATGAATCATAATTCTATAATTGTGTGGTGCGAAAGGGCCCTAAGTGATCAATGATGCTGGATTTACAATTCAGAAGGAATTTTTGAGTTAATGGATTCCATCTAGTATATTACCAATAATAGGAGTCAAGAAGCTATGCAAAGGGGGAAACCTGCAAGGAATAGTTGTGTAGGGAAAAACATTGAGTAGAACCCCAATCAAGGGCTTGTTTACCCTACACAGTTACAGCACTATGATTCCACTTCAACTGCCACAGTTGCATCCTATTGAATCTTGGGGTTTGTAGCCTGTTGAACTAGAACTCCTTTACTGAGAATTCTAAATGCCTTCTTCTAAACTGCAAATCTGATGATTCCACAGAACAGAACTTTGACAGTTAAAGTGGAATAATAGCAGTACAATTGTAGAGTGTGAATGGGCCCTAAGGCTGTAACCTTATCTAATATACTTGGGAGTAAGCCCCACTGAGATTAGTGGTAGACATGATAAGGTCCACTGGATTTTAGTTAAAATTAAACTGAAATATTGTATACATACACTAAACCATAAATCCATTTTAAAATGTTCATGACCATAAATGCAGACAGAGTAAAAATACATACCAACATGCTTTAGTTGGTATAAAAATACATTAGATAAATGTAGTTTGGAAAAAAATGGACATGAAAATGCACACAAATTTATGTGTGGAAGGAAAAGAGAAGTTTCACAACTGTATATGAAAACTGAGATGGAAAAGTATGCCAGAGGATCAGAGGAAAACCAGCAAAAATGAGGTAAAGATGTATATGTCTGTCTGTCTGTGTGTATCTGTTTAGCTTAGTTTTCTAGTTACTTAAATACATACTTATTTATTAATTAGTCTTCATTCTTTCTCCTCTCCTCCTCCTCTTTTAAAAAAACACGGTTTCTCTTATGAATTTTGATGTACTGGAGAATATTTAGAATGTGACCAATTAATCTGTGCACAGAAGGGTAAAATGATGGGGGGGCTTCTATCCCAATATGAGTTATGCATGGGCATTTCTGCATTTCAAATAAGCAGACATTAGGCAGAGGAGCAACCCACCCCCATCTTTAATCTAGGCCAAGAAACATTAGAAAAGGGCTTACTTTAAATAGTGAGTGTCTGATGCCAGACAGGTGGGTTTTGGGGTCCTTGTTACCATCATGACCCAAGGCTAACAACTGCCCCATGGCGTGAAAGAGCAGAGAGCCAGGGTTCTACAGTGGTTTGAGCAATGGGAGATCAGGGTTCCAATACCTGCTTGGCCATGGCGACTCACTGGGTGACCTTGGGCAAGTCACACTCTCTCACCCTTGGAGAGAGGCAAAGGCAAACCCTCTCTCAACAAATCTTGCCACAAAAACGCTACCATAGGGTTGCCTTAGGGTCTCCATAAGTCAGAAACAGCTTGAAAGCACACAACAACAATCACAAGTGATCTTCTTGGATACTTTTTGCATTTGTTTTACAGTTTAATGCCAGAAAAAGATAAGAAGGTTAAGAACCAAGTGGGGAAGCGAATTTTCTCTTTTGCTAACTTGCTTGTACAGTTCTCATAGCTAATGGGGCAGGGGAGATGAGTCAAGCTTGTGCACTTTGATTTTCTTTCTTTGCTTCTGCCCTATATAAGCATTGGGAGCCCATCTTCCATTTGCCTTGCCTTAGGGAAGGTATGCCCCAGCCCATGGGTTCCTGATATACTTGGTAATGGAGAATTTTATTGTTAGCCAAGCAATAGTCTGGGTAGAAATTGTTTGGAGTCCCATTTCTGTCACTGAATGTGAGGGAATGACTGGAATGCTGCTCTGCTGTGTATCGTCCGCTGCATCATTTGTCACCAGGAAGCTTATGCAGCAGCATGTGTCAATTTGTGGCCCTGAAAGAGCCCTTGAGGAGAACTGGAACTACTCCCTTGCAAGACACTCTGTAATTTGACTTCAAGTTTCAAGATGCCTTTAGGGAACAGGAATATTTTTTATTGAAGAACATTCTGCCTCCTCCAGACAGACACATTTAAGTCCTCAGGCCTCTGTCCTTTCTTGATATTTTGCTTGGGCTGCTGCCTGATGTAGTTTTGCCCCCCACCTCCCTTGATATTAATCAGCTTAATTCTTAAGTGGACACTTCCGTGAAACATCCCCAGGTGGAGCAGCTCCACAGTTCTTTAGTTTCACAGGCACTGACCCTCTGTGCATCCATCACTAGGGAGTTTGAGAAAGAGGGCGCAGCCAGTCTCTTGTCAGGCTTATGGACTTCCCACAGTGTGTTGGTCACTAGTGATTAGCATGTTTACTAGATGGTTCTTACTCTCATCTAATATGGCTCTTTTTTATGTTCTTCTGTTCTTCTGATTTCACAACTTCTTCTCGGACTACTAACATTGTTACTATAAGTGCTTCCAACACCAAGACCCACTAAAAGACCAGAACAGGGAGAAAATGTTGGTAAGACTCTGAGAAAAGCCATCAAGATGAGACTGATAACTTTTCTTGATCTTAATGTGGTGGCTTCCTACTCTGTATTTTTATTTTCTGTGTCGTTTGCTGTGCTGGATGAAGATGCAGGTGAAGGGCAACACAGAATAGTAGGGCTAACATCAGAGATCAGCATTATCTGGCACCTGTTGAGACATCCATAGGGGGCTGTTAGCAGTAAGATTGGTATTGCTTGTCACATTTTGGTGGGGTGCAGCCCCCTTGAATGGAATATTATACATGAAAACCAGTCATCTGCTGACCCAGACTAGAAGCCTGTAATGTTTTCTTCTATAAGCTCCATAATTTCCAAGCTCTGGTTGGGTGGGAGAGGGTCTATTACGAACAACAGTCCCAACCCACAACTGGTTCCAAATAATTTGATTGGTTATTTCAGACACAGGCTGGCAGAAAACCAGAAAACAACAAACCATAGATTTTAAAGATATGATGAATTAAAAGATGAAGATACAGTAAAATATATTGTCTCATAAGACAGAAAATGGTTGTTAAAAAGTATAAAATACTGTACAACATAAAATACAAATACGATATGAAATATATTGCGTTGGAACATTACAAGAACCTCTAATGCAATATTAAAATGTGATTTAGTCAATGACCCATGGTCATTAATAAATTACAGGGTTGTATTGTTAGTCAAGGGATATGCATAACAGTGCATTAATTACCTCAGCCATCCATTGTATTGTTTCTTGTAGAAGGACCTCCAGAGTCTGGGTGGTGTTCATTGGCATATTTTTGAGCCTTGATTTTAGTGTTCTTCAGTACTGGTAGCCAAATCTTGTTTACTTTTTGAGTTTCTTTTTTCCTGGTGAAATTGTCCACGTGTTTATGGATTTCAATGGCCTCTCTGTGTAGTCTGACATAGTAGTTGTCAGACAACGTAGTAGTTGTCAGAATACAACCCTGGGGGTATCCCATTTAACAATAGGCCGTCACACAGGCCAACCGTAACACATGCAAATTGCTCCCTCCCACTCAGGGACTACACAAGTATATATACTCTGTCTCACTTCCATGTCACCAGATCCTCTGAAGATGCCAGCCACAGATGCAGGTGAAGCGTCAGGAGAAAATACTAATAGAACACAGCCTCAAAGCTCAGAAAACCCACAATAATCTCACAAGAAAACTTTGGTCATTTTTGCACTACACTGTTATAGTGCTATTATTCTACTTTCAACCTCCTATTGCAGGGCTTTCCAAATGGTGTGTCGTGACACTTTAGTGTGTCGCCAGAAGTGTGTAGATGTGTTGTCTACAATCTTGGAAACGTATGTTATTATTTATAAATCATATATTTTTAAAAATATATTAAAGGTTTTCATGAGATATGTTGTGTCCCCATACATTTTGTTATTACAATTTATGTATGTGTCTGTATCTCTTATAAGGGGTTAGTTTAACCTCTGGTTTGCTAGTAAAACTGAATTACTGTGTTGCAAAATGACGCATCTTTAAAAAGTGTGCCACCAACATGAAAAGTCTGGAAAGCTCTGTCCTATAGAATCCTGGGGTTTTCAATTTAGGGAGGGACATTTAGAATTCTCAGCCAGACAGCTCTTTGGCTTCAGTAAACTACAAATCCCAGAATTCTGCCAGAATGTTGAAAGTGGAATAATAGCACTATAACAGTGTAGTGTGGAAATGGCCTTAGGCTCCAGTTAATAGAAAAAAGCAACTTTTTTTTAAAGGCCTATCCTCACTACATGGATGAATGCCTGCAAACTGCTTGCATTTGAGAAATGGAGATTGTTATACAACTATTACTTATCCTTGTTTTTCAGCAGCACTCCCTACAATATGCAAGCTCCCCTCCAACAGAGGGCCTTGCACAGAATACCGTACTCGTTATTACTACAACCTCAAGAGCCAAAAATGTGAAAAGTTTGTTTACGGTGGCTGCCTGGGCAATGGAAATAAATTCCACACTCTTGAGGAGTGCAAAAAGATGTGTCAGATCTCAAGAGGTAAGAACTTTTTGGATTAAGTGTCTTTGTCATTTTGGATTAGGTTGGAAGGAATAATGGATAATGGCAATTGGCTAACACAGTACCATCAAGAGGAGTCAGTTTGTATAAGGAGACAATGAATAATTCAGCAGGAGAAGATGCTGAGCTGAATCCTAAGATTGCAATACAGTCACCACTTCTTTGGGAATAAGCCACATTCATAAAGGCAGCATGATGTAGTAGACTGAGGCCCTTTTCGCATTAAGTCTTCTCGCGCGAGCGGGGGAGGGCGGCTCGTGCAAGAAGCCTTCTCCGAGAGGCTGCCGCTTCCCCCTCCTTCCTTCTGCAGGCGAAGGAACGAGCGGGGAAGCAGCAGCCTCCCGGAGGCGGCGGTGGCTCGTGCGTCCGTCCATTCCCCCCCCGTGCGCGAGAAAGGCGCTCGTCCTGTCCGCCCCCCGCGCGTGCGAGAGAGAAAGGCGCTCGTCCCGTCTGTCCCCCTGCGCACGAGAGAGAAAGGCGCTCGTCCGTCCGCCCCCCCGCGCGCGAGAGAGAAAGGCGCTCGTCCCGTCCGCCCCCCCGCGCGTGCGCAAAGCAGGACGTGTCTCGTCCGTCGCGCTAGAGCCCCGCCCCGTCCCTTCCTTCTGCAGGGGCAGAGGGAAGGAAGCGCGACCCGGCCGGCTCCCGGACGCTCCGCATGAGAGGTAAGTGCGTGTGGGCGCCGGGAGCGTTGCGCGAGCGCGGGTGATTTTCGCTTGGAAGTGAAAATCAAAAAACCCGCGCTCGCGCCGCTTCAGCCCCGTGAGCCTGGCGGAAGTGGGAGTGCGTCGTGCGGAGCGACGCTCCCACTCCAGCGAGGCTCACGGGGCTGTCGCGCGAGAAAAGGCCCGTGCGAAAAGGGCCTGAGTGTTGGATTAGGGCTGTGGGAGACCAGGGTTCTAATCTTTGCTGGGTCATGGAAACCTACAGGCTCCTCTTGGGCAAGTCAAACCCTTTCAGCCTCAGGGGAAGGCAGTGGCAAACCCCCTCTGAAAAAATCTTGTCAAAAAGACCCTATGATACTAGGTTTGCCATACTTTAGAAACAATAACAGTTGTCTTTCTCGTGTGCTGAGGCCCTCTGTATTTGTGGAACTTAGTTGAGTATTTCCCCATGCAGGCAAAATCTTCTGTTCATGGACATAAATGTAGACAGTTGGAAATACTTTTGGAAATATGAAAAATGTGTGCAAAAATACATTGAAATTAGGTTTGAAAAAATATATACAAATATGTACAAATTTACTGGTTGGCAGGAAGAAAAGTTTCACAACCTGATACTTTGTGCACTTCTAACTTCTAAAAAAGACACATAAGTCAGATGAGAGGTCCTGCCCCCAACCACATACTCATTCTAGACCACATATGTCAAACACAAGGCCTGTGGGCCAAATCTGGCCTGCCAGGACATTTCATGTGGCCCTCGCACCTCTCCTGCAGCTATGGCACTCCCCCCACCTGGGGAGCCCAATCCTCACATTGCGGGCCCCTGGTTGTCAGTATTCTAAAGAGGGGCCCAGCAGCCAGCACTCCTGATCTACTTCTACTTCTGACTGCTCATCTGTCCAAGTCTCGCCATCAGAGTGTTGCCGCGGGTTACCATGGCAACACTCTGCATGGCTTGCAAGAGTTAGACAGAGGAGCAGTCAGAAGTAGAAGCAGATCATGAGTGCTGGCTACCGGGCCACTCTTCAGAATACCAGCAGCTGGGGGTCTGCAATGTGGGAATTGGGCTCGCCAAGTACAAAAAGGGATAGGGGGGCAGAAAGAGCAACAGGGACAAGGGAACAGAAAGAGGCACAGAGAGGATCTGGGGGGCTGCTTGCCATTTTTTCCCCTAGACTTCTAATTTCAGAACCAGTTATTGCTAAAACCAGTAATAATCAAATGCAGAGGCAAATATTTAATATGGTAAAAGAATAGATACATTTATATAGTCTTACAGATACAACTGGCCCTTTGAGGAAAACCATAATGCTGATGCAGCCCAGGATGAAATTGAGTTTGACACCCCTGTTCTAGACTAATGAATGACACAGAAAGGTTTGTATTTAAAAAACTGAAATTTTGTCAGCTAGTCCACAGCTCCAAGGTATCCTTACCAGATGAGGAATATCTCTGATTCAAATATATGATGCTTTCTCCAAATAAATAGAACAGCACCTCAGGCCTATGCTGGATTCTTGACATTTTGTTTGGACTGCCTTTGGAGTTCAGTAGCAACTTCATTCCATTCCGGAATATGATACTAATGAAGCAGCTTAGTTTTTCATTGTGTGCATGCACCAAACAGTACTATAAAGGTCAGGCTTTCAGTTCTCCAATTTCAGATGCAGTGTCCCACCTTCCATCAATTGCTGGGGAACTTCAGAAGGAAGCTTCAGTGGCATTCTTTTCCCGCATATAGTCTCTAGGTGAACATCTTGTTAAACTAGCCTGATCCAGTGATGTAGACTGGAGTCAATAGACTCGGACTCAAGTTAGACTTAAGTCGCTTCAGTGACTCAACTCGACCTTGACTCAGCAATAAATGATGCACTGACTTGACTCGACCCAAGACTTGTATATTTTTAGTGACTGACTTGCTGCCCTCAGTTCAGTAATATTACACATTGCTCCAGAAACCTTATGACTTTGAACAACATTACCATCTCTTTTTGCCTACAGGTCACATGGCAATCTGTCTCCAGCCCAAAGTGTGGGCACATTTCTCATAGGGGAACAGCAAATGGGCTAGGCAATGGGCTTGAGGCAGGCTTGAGGTCTCCTCAGCAGTCAGTTCTTGTTGCATATTGGAGGAACATTCTAAAATTTTCCTAAGAGCAGAAGGCAAGACTCGCCCCCAGAGTGCAGGGTGCATTTCTCAGAAGGGAACAGCAAATGTGTTAGGCAACAGGCCTGAGAAGGAAGGATCCTTCCTTCTAAAGCTTTTGAAGCTCCAGTAATGGGGAGTAAGAAGGATCCTATTCCTCACTTTTGAAGTTGCAGCCAGCAAAATCACAAATGTGGAGGACCAACTCTGCTTAAATTGTTAAAAACTGACTCTATTTGGCTCTGTCTAATAATTCTGGAATTTTGGTTGGGGTATAAAGTTGACTTTCAGACTTGATTTGAAAATATCTTCAAGGACTTAAGACTTGACTTGAGACTTGAAGGTAGAGACTTGAGACTTGACTTGAGACTTGGCGTAAAAGACTTACATACATCACTGGCCTGATCTGGCATGACTCTTCTGATGTTCTTATTATTTTTCTGTTCTCTTCTTTCTCCTTGGACTACTTACAACCTGGTCAGTGTTTCCGACTCAAAGAGTCCCTGAAGAGAAAATTACAGGTAAGAGCCAATCACCCTGCTAGCCCAAAGTAGATGCTAACAGCAGCCAGACATGTCATAAATAGTTCATTAGCTGTGTTAATTAGGGATCTCCTTCAGCTGGCCAAACAGGATGCTTTTGTAAATGGAAAGTGAGTTGGTTGGGCATTTTAAATCACTCAGGCAATGCAAGATCATCAGTTTAACTTTTTGAACTACATCTGGCATTCTCTATTTATTGGTTCAATTTGCTAAACAATCTCTCATGCAAACCTGGACACATGATAGGAGCAGTGAGCATCATGTAGCACCAAAAAGAGCTGCCACAGTGGGTGTTGAATGCTGGCAGCAAAATCAGTGCTGACTTGCTAGTGTTGGTGATGTCATGGTCCCCCAAATCTCCAGTTGTGCAGCTGTTTATTGTAATATGTGCACGGTGAACATTCAGGTGGGGAATAGGCAACAGGCTAATACTGTCAGTAGTCATGTTTTTCTGCTGCTGCTGCTGCTGTTGTTATTGGGCACCTACTGAAACATTACCCCCAGCAAGGGACTGTTGGAAGAAAAAAATGGCATCACCTAATAAAAATTGCTGGTGTTGTGGGCCCCGTGGGGTTATGAGAGATCTCCAATATGCTCTCCTTGACACCAGAGGCTGCCTATCCACATATTATAAGATGTGTGCAATGAACATTCAGGTGGGTAGTAGGAAATACCAGGCTAGTGCATGCCCTGCAGCTGTCCTAAATTGGCAGGGACAGCCCCAGTTCATCCTCTGGCATACCACTTTTTCAGTTGCTTTTAAAATGTCCTAGTTTCTCTCTCTTCCTCCCACTTTTTCCTTTGTCCTAAGCTCACTTTGGTTTCTGCAAACTGAATTCAAAGTGCAAAAGTAGTTTGCAATCAATTAACTTGATGGGTGGGAAGAAGAGGGGCAAATCTCACCATTCCCAGTAGCCTCATGAAAAAGCAACTGCTGCAGCCTCTCTCCTACTTTTTTTTTTTCATTTGCCATCCTGACAACATTTTAATATTACTTGGTTACATGTGTCCCACTGTTCATTAGTGAAATGTTGGAGGATACGTGTGTACCTCTGAAAGATATTCACAACCCAAAATGTGTACAGTTGAAAAAGGCTTACAAACATGCCACAGTAGAACAAAAATTAATACAAATGTGCATGCATTGCAAAAGTATATTTCAAAAGAATATAGACAAAAGCGGTCATAAATTTAAAATGGGAAGCAGGAAATCGTCTTTCACAACTGGTACAGAAACAGGATATTGGCAAGATTCTATGGGGGAAAAATCCACCAAATAAGACCAATTGATTTCATATTTCTAGCTTAAGTTTCTGATTTTATAACATTGTATTTGTTGTCTCCGACATAGTTTCTCCTTGATATACTGGAGAATATGTGGAATGTGAACAAACAAAAGTATGCAAAAGAGGGGGACACGGGTATAGCTATGGGGAAGGGAATAAGGACATTGGCTTCCTCATGAAATTTTTCCCATTATTCCCAAATGTCTAGGATTGCACTGACTTAAAAACTCTGTTGAGCATTTAGACATACAGTTTAGGCATCCAAAGAAAAGGGGCAGGCGAGGTGATCAAGGGAATGTAAGCACAGTAAATAGAAGAGTTCTAAATGTGAACAGTTTTCAATGTTTCACTCTCTGCAGTGCTAGAACTTTGGGGACTGCAGGAACATTTCATTTGAGGAAGACAGAATCCTCATTTGGAGGGGCAATACCCTCATTTTGCCCTCCCTCACATAGCTATACCCCGAGATCATAGACAGTGGATCTTACCCTCGATCATTTAAGCATGGATGCCTCCTATCTTCTAACAAGCATATATTAGTCAAAGGCAGAGATTATCTTCCACCAAACCTGTGTTCACATGAGACTGACAGATGCCAGAGAAGGGTATGCATTTCAGAAACTGAAATTATCTTTGTCAACAATTTTCTTTCTCTTTTCACTCTTATTCTTCCAGGCAAAGTAATTCTGCCTTCGTTATGCAAACTGCCACCCGAACGAGGGGAATGTCAGGCACACCATACTCGCTACTACTACAACAAGGACAAAGATGCATGTGAAAAATTCATTTACACTGGTTGCTTGGGTAATGCAAATAGATTTCTCACCGCTAAAGATTGCCAAAAGAAGTGTAAAGGCTTAATAGGTAAGGGAAAATAATTTTTGATTCTCATCACATTGGTTCATTACCTTGGAGTTTCTTTGGACAGGAAGGAAATGTTACTGAGCATATTTTTTATATTGCAGATCTCTCTCATCTGTTTGTCTGTCTATCTATCTATCTATCTATCTATCTATCTATCTATCTATCTAGCCAGCATAATGTAGTTGTTAGAGTGTTGAACTAGGGCTCCAGGAAACCATGGTTCAAATCTTTACTTGGCCATGGAAATTCAATGGGTGTTCCTAGACAAGTCACAGCCTCTCAGCCTCAGAAGAAAGAAATGACAAACCCCCTCTAAACAGATACTCTATCCATCCATCCATCCATCCACCCATCCACCTATCTGTTGTTTTAACCTTTTTGCAAAATGCCAATAGAATTCAACCAAAATCTGAAATATTTCTAATAATACATGAATTGTTTTGATGTTTAATAGCCCATTAAAAAAAAAACACAAGATGACAGAAAAAAAAAGGAAGCATGCCCACTGAATCAATAAAACTTGCGCAGGGGTTGATTTGCCAAAT
>CAOLHI010006556.1:0-30166 GCA_948474755.1 Ctenosaura bakeri
AGCAGGGCATTGACTGGAAGTTGAATGATTTTAGGTGGCAACTACATTTAAGTAAGTATGTTTAAGACTGCCGGTCAGCATCCAAGATCAGCCATTCTCAAATGATTTTTGGCCACAGTCCCCTTAGAAGCTCTTCTCAGGTCCTAGGACCCCCATATACAACATGAACAGGTAGACAGAATGCAATATGGTGATAATGGCTGAAAGAACACTTGACTGAATACATTGACCTGGTGCACTTTGATTCACAACTGACTCTGAAGTGAGACTGTGCAGGAGACCCCAAACAGCTGCTATGGAGTATGAAACAACCCCCAGAAGCCTCAACTTTTGTGGATTTTAAATCAAGATTTAAAAGGAGTTTAAGTAATAAATGTACCAGGTCCATCAAATTCAAATGGCACATTGGAAAGATACTATAAATAGGAGGGAAACTATTGACTCCAGTTAAGGTTGCTGCTTGGGTATTTCATCTGCTCAGTTATCAGAACCCCCTTCAAATCTGCCAGGGCCCCCTTGGGCATAATATGGCTGCTCGAGATCAGCTACATAGATCAGTACACTTAACAAAGTAGCATCTCCTGGGCTGACCCCATCCTCCCATCCTGCCTTACCAGACAGCCACTGTGAGCAACAGAGGTCTATTCTCTTGTTGTTCAGGATGCAACAGATTGATGATTCCATCTCCTCCCACCAATGATCTCCAGTGCAACAATCAGAAGCAGGATTCCTGTCCTAATTCCTCCTCACACAAGGATTGCTGGAGGGAATGGAGTGAAAACATCAATCTGCTGCATCCAAATTTATAGGAAAACAGACCTCCATCAACTGCAGCAGCCGCTGCCCAGTAAAGCAACATTGGGAGACTTTTACAATCATGGCAATAGTGCCATGAATATGAACATGTAGAGACCATGAATACAAATCAATTATGGATGCATAACATTCCAGTTCCTGACTACATCTAGCATAGGTTGCAAGTGTAAGGACCTAAGTGATTGGAAGAGGTAATCAGTTGCTTTTTAAGTCCTGTTGAGTGCACTAGGACTGCCCGTACTACACTGTTATAGTGCTATTGTTCCACTTTTAACATCCTGTGGAATTCTGGTGTTTGTAGTTTAGGGAGGGACATCTAGATTTCTCAGTGAGAGAGCTCTTTGGTCTCAGTAAACTACAAACCCCAGAATTCTACAGGAGGTTGAAAGTGGAATAATAGCACTACAACAGTGTAGTGTGGAAAGGCCCTGTTGTCTCTCCACATTTACTCACAAGAGTATTAAAGAGTGCTTGAAACTGAATGGATCCAATTCTTTAAGTGCACACACTCCTATTTCCCACTCTCTTCTCTTCAAAAAACAGCACCTCACAAACAAACTCTCAGCTCAGCTAATACAGTTCAGAAAATCATTATGCAGCCATTACAGCTAATGAGAAGATGGCAAACTCAATGGTTAAAAAAAATATAAGGAGGATAACATAGAGTAGAAGCCAAGATTTAATGACAGATTTCCCAATAAGCTGTGTATTGCAGAGTCTCAGAAAGTAAAGTAAAAGTAGGTTGAACGGTAAAGCCAACAGTTAATGGGCGAAAAATAATACAATACTAAAAATGCCTTAGGATATTTCATCTTATATAAAAAAACACAGTATTTATTTATTAATTATAGCAAATCTAATAAGTTCTCCAATTCCTAAGCTGCAGGCAACGTTATCATATAAAATAATCACATGAAAACTTACCAAACTGGAAAATCCATTATATTCTTAGAACCTTCAAATATTGCCCTTTAGCTCTTCAACATTCTTCAAGTATTTTAATTACTTTTAAAAGAACCAAAGATCATTACAAATGCTTGTGTAAAACTCCAGAGTATCAGCCAAGAAGATACAAGAAACCACAAATCCAAAAGTTTCTATAGGGACTCCCTGCAAAGAAAAATCCTTCTTTCATACCAAATGACTCAATGTACACCCTTTGAAAAACAGCAACAAGAAATGCAGTAGGTTGTTACCCTGTATGTTGGGGGTCCCGGGAGGGGCGCCCAAATAACCAAATAAAAACACAAGTTGGGGGAATTTAGCTTGAGCACTCTCTTTGCTAAACAAGAGGCAGGGTAACTTTAGCAAGGATCTTTTAACCCAATGTCTATGGCTTCAGGTCAGAGAGCAGGCAAGCAAGTTTTAAAAGTAACAAAAATAACAGTTTTATTGCAAGATAAACAGCAAATAAAACAACACACACACACACACTAGCTAACTTGGAAGCAAAAATAGAGAGTTTAGGGATGGGTAATACGACACCTGGTCTCGTAGTCCTGGAGAGAAAGATGGGGTTCCAAGAAGGGAGGCAGACTCAGTTGTGGAGAACTGAAGGGAAAACTTCACTGGACAGAGCGACAGCAAGGCGGGATGGAAGTCCAGGGTGATCCAAAGAAGTTCCAAAAGTGGGGACCTTTTATAGGGTGGATTTTACCTACAGGCTATGTTATGCTCGGTGAGAACAAAGGAAATTTGGAGTTGGACAAAGGAGCTGGAAAAGGTCAGGTTTTGCATGATGGGTTTAGCTCTTAAGACAATAGCGTGGCCTGTTCATTAATAGCCTGACACAAAGAAATGGCTTGGCACTTGGCTGCATGGCTTTGTGTAGATCTGAGCCGAGCAGAGCCGGTTTGCAGGGAGGTTTTTCCCTAAAGCAACAGAGAGGCTTAAGCTGCCTGCCTGAATGAGGTTTTGGAATGTACAACCATTAATGGCCGCGCCCCAGACGTGCTTGTCCAGGGGACCTCTGCAAACATGTGGAGTAGGGTGGCAGAGAAAGGTCGAGCAAAGGCCAAATTATTTGATATCAAAAGGATATCTAGTGCTCTCACCCAACGTATCATAACCATGATAACAAGGTTTCTCTGATTTGAACACAATGCAATAGCTGAGAAAAGAGAAGGTGTCAGTATAGAGAGATTCCAGACTTAGTATAGGGAGATCAGAGGTAAAACTGTCCCTCAACTTTGAAACTTACTGGATGACTTTGAAGCACATACTTTCCCACAAGCTAACTGACCTCACAGATTGTTGTGAGTAGAAAACAGGATAGCCCACATGCATTTGTCCTGAAATACTATATTTCTATTTAATTGATAGTCAGTACATCTAAGTTTACATCCACATCTAGATAGATAGGCATATAAATTTCATGCAAATCTGTGTCTTCCTCTGTCCTCTTTTTCTTATATGTAACTGGCTCCTTAATCACCTTTTTTTTGGGGGGGGGACTCTATAGCTCTTTCCATACCATTCACCTGTCCTCCTATTATCCACTTTTCTATGTATCAACTCCTTAAGTCCACTCACCAACATAGATACAGATGTGGCTTCAATTGCTATGTACATAAATAACGACAAATCTTTTCTATTGGCCAAGACAGGGTCAGATAGGTAAATTACAATGGGACTGATGTGCCCAAACTCTTTTAGCATATTCCACACCAGAGGAAGAGAGCCTATTTAGAGAACAAGAACATGGAATTAAGTGAGAAACTAAGCTCTGGCATGGCTTAATATATGTCTCACAATATACTGTTTGTATTGTCCCACGGAAGTGAAAAGAGTTTCAGCTATCAAAAAGGTTATATTGTTGCTTTGTCATTTTTTATCTACTAAAAAGTAAAACCTCAATATAATAACAGTTAAGAAAGAAACCAGCTATCATATAGTATAAAAAAAACACCAAGTAGACTAGGAAAGAAAACTGAGAAGAGCAACAAGACCAGAATGTGAATAAAAATTAAGAAATAAATCATATGAATAAAAAATTACGTAAAAGATAGGGAGTTTTTTACTTGATAAAATGGAAGAAACATTTTTTTAAAAAGGTATAAGGAAAAATCAGTATGTTCCTTTGGAAATTCAGAAACAAAGGCAATTAAAGTTTATTGCTTCATCTCATGCCACCCAGTCTGTTTAAAACAAGTGGTCTAATTTTTTCCCACTGAAGCAGTTTAACAATAAAACAAAGAAATGATCTGACCTGTTTCAGATAAAAAGATAAATTCCTGCATTTTAAATACAATACACATCCTGTCTGTCTGTCTATCTTCTATCTATAGCACTTAGAACTTCATATTCTTTTCTTTCACATTCCCAAAGTTTTCTGCTTCAGCTGTTATTTCAACAGTTTGTCTGTATACTCATCCCAAAAATCTGTGCTCATGGGTTCACAATCCTTTGCAATGCTGGGGCATACCGGAAAAGCTACAGAAGTGGGGTAGGAGTTGGCAGAACACACACACCCCCGCCATTTACATGAAAGGAGCAGCAACTGAGGATCCAACCCAAGGAGCAGCAGTCAAAAAGATTTGTAATTATTCTCCGTATTTCCATCCACAAGGCTGGATCATTTCTCTTGCTTAAGAAATACTCTATTGTCTCTCACATGGCTCATCTTTCTGAAGTTGCATTTCCCCACTGAAGAGAACAGCCTCATTGCTGCATACATCTTATCTACAGAAAGAAAAACTCGATAGATTGTAGATCTATTTCATTCATATCAGGAACAATTATCAGGGTGCTGAATGCATGCTGTCTCTCAGCTCAGCAGCGAGTTATAGCCCTCTCCACAAAAGCATTTTCTACTTCTATGTCCTTTAATGTATTCCAGGCCATTTTCATTTGAATATAAAATAAGTAGCTGCCAATTCAGCAGCATCTACTTCCCTCAGTCTGGACTAAATATTCCACCTTATGGTTGGCATCAGCATACGGAGTATTCCCCCAGGCCAGTGTCATGGGATTAATTTTGACTTCCACAGCCAGCAGTTATTTTATATAATAACCAAATTGCTAAATACCCATAGCACATGGAAATTGGTTGCAATATCTTGTCTCCATAAGTGATTTTGTTACAGCTATTTTTGATTATTTCCCTTTGGAAAAAGCAAACACATACTATTGATGAACAGCAGCACAATCAGGACACTGGGACTACAGATTTTCAGGCTTGTTTTCATTCCTTTATACCTGGTCAGGGCAGAAATCAGCGTGCCCAGTGAGATGGGTCAGAGAGTAGGATGTGTTTGTTGTCACTGGTGAGCAGTTAAAGAGATGAGGATCCCATTCCCTTCTGGGCAGGCATGTCACTGTATACCAAAGGAAGGAGGAAGCAGCTACTCAGTTGGCACACAACCAGTGAATGGCACCTTATTAGGGATGGCCAAGATGCAGTGTCCAGAGGCAAAAGATAAGATGGCATCCCGCACCCCACTCTTTATACACTTAATTGATCTGGGGACAGTCACCACTGCTTTATCTAAGAGCAGCAGGTCATCTTAGGGAACACAGATTATCAATGCCTTTTCTACCCTACTCCCACCCCAAATCTACAGTTTTGGACAGCTTTCTCACTCTGGCTAATGTTAGGGAAGATCCTGCTCTTTACTCCTGTCACTGATCTAGAATGACCACTTCCAGACTTCTGCTCCCAACTCACCAGACATCATCAGGCATGATGTCTTTCAAACATCAAGGAATTAAATCTTCATCAGAATTTTATGAGGAATAGAGAAAAATGTAACTGCCAAAAAAATTAAGTACATTTACTTATAGGTCATTACATATAAGCAGTGTGTACCCAGCACTGGCTTGGGGCAGAGCGAAGATACCCTAAGAAAAACTGTACTCTCAGATTATGTGACTGCAGAAGACCTCCAGGTTTGTGTCCTTTACCTTGTTTTTTTGCATAAGCTGGCTCTGTTCATTACAGTGGGGGCAAATAATTATGATAACCCATGTGACCACTAAAAATCTTAGCCAGCCATTTAGCCAACTTCTGAGATTCAAGCAAAAACTGAAGATGCAGCAGTGTAGTCAACAATCATTGTCAGGCGGGCTAGATACTTTTGGACTAGAGCGGATAGCTCTCAGCTGGCAGAGAGGTGAACCATAACAGGGAACTGTGCTGCATCAGAAGCCCCACTATCCATGTGCAGAAAAAGCTATTGCTGCTGGTTCCTGTTATAGCAGAAGCTAGGCCATGATGGAGCCACTGCAGGGGCAGGAGCCAGATTTTACTTTGTCTGTCCGTCTGTTTGTTTTATTAAATGTATACATGCCTTTCTACCAAATGGGATCCAACGTCACTATTCCAAAACTGCTACACCATCACCTACCCACCCATCACTCACTCACTCACATACACA
Source organism: Ctenosaura bakeri (assembly GCA_948474755.1). Taxonomy (NCBI): domain Eukaryota; kingdom Metazoa; phylum Chordata; class Lepidosauria; order Squamata; family Iguanidae; genus Ctenosaura; species Ctenosaura bakeri. Next base: position 6,192 of record CAOLHI010006556.1, read on the forward strand.
CACACACACACACACCTCCTCTAATGGGCTCAATATGGCCTATCTGCCACACCAGTCCTAGAACTGGTATAGATGCTTCATCTCCACTCCACTGCAGTCGAGAATGTGTATCTGTGTATGAGAATCCAAAGACTCACAGAATCCAAAGAAGTTGACACGAATGTTTTTGCTTAAGAGAGGCAACATGGTGTAGTGGTTTGAGCGTTGGGCCCTGGAAGTCAGGGTTTGATTTCCCCCTTGGCCATAGAAACCCACTGGGTGACCTTGGGCACACTGCATACTCTCAGCCCATGAAAACCCTATGATAGGTTCACCTTATGGTTGCCATAAGCTGGAAATGACTTGAAGGCACCAAAAAAAAAAACCTCACAAACCTGATCAGGAGAGGTTTAAACTCAGATATGTAGGAATAGGAAATAGTATTCTTGAGGAGAGGAGTTCATCAAGTGAAAAACTAGATAAGTAATATAAGAACCCAACAATGGGGGGGGGACAATTCCAGTGAGGAGGAAATGAGGATGCATGTCTAAAGAACTTTCAATTCAGCTGAGATGTAAAAGGGACATGTAAAAGAAATGGAAAAAAGGGGGAAATCACCAAAGAACAACTCAAAAGAATTGCCAGTACACATAGGGAGAAAGTCAGAAAAGCTAAAGTGCAAAATGAGCTCAAGCTTGCTAGAGAGGAGAAAAAAAATAAAAAGGGCCTTTTTGGTTATGTCAGTAGCAAAAGGAAGAACAAGGAAATGGTATGGCCACTACAAGGAGAAGATGGTGAAATGCTAACAGGGGACATAGAAAAGGCAGAATTCCTTGACACCTTCTTTATCTCAGACTTCTCCCAAAAGTAAAACAGTACTCAACCTAGGGGAAATGGAGCAGATGATGCAGTGGGGGGAATGCAGCACAGAATAAGTAAAGAGGCAATACATGAATACTTAGCTACTCTAAATGAATTTAAGTCTCCAGAGTCAGATGAACTACATTCAAGGATACTAAAAGAATGAGCAGAAATAACTGCAGAACCACTGGCAATCTTTGAGTGTTCCTGGAGGACAGGAGAAGTATCAGCAAACTGGGGGAGGGCAAATATTGTCACCATTTTTAAAAAGGAAGAAATAAGACAACCCAAACAATTACCGCCTCATCAGACAGACATCAATACCAGGAAAGATTCTAAAGCAGATCATTAAACAGACAGTCACTTAGAAAGGAATGCTGTAGTCACTAAAAGTCAACATGGGTTTCATGCCAGACTAATCTTCTCTTTCTCTCTCTCTCTCTCTCTCTCTCTCTCACACACACACACACACACAAACACAGGCCCTTTCTGCACCTTACCTTTTTTCGGCACTGAGGTGTGGAGATCGCACAAGCAACCTCCAGTGAGAGGCTCTCACATCCCTGCTGCTTCAGATCCGCATGAGCTGCCTGCTTGCGCGAGAGCCCCACCTCTTCCTTCCACAGTGCAGCCTGGGAGTTTCCCAGGCTGCGCTGGGGCAGGAAGTGCGACTGGCACAGCTCTGGAGGCTCCACACACCAGGTAAGTGCACGTGGGGCCCAGGAGCAATGCGCGATCACGCACCATTTTCAGCTTCCAGCCAAAAATGAAAAGGTGCATCATTGGCTCCTGCTGGCCCCTGGAGCGTTGCACGGTTGTGAGTGCATCGTGCAGATTGCTCCTCACAATCGTGTGATGCTCCAAGCACCCTTTCACATGGAAAATGCCGTGCGAAAAGAGCCACACACACACACACAATCTGGACAGAGTTACAAGCTTGGTAGATGAAAGGAATGCAATGCTGTAGATATAGCATATCTAGATTTCAGTAACACCTCTGACAAGGCCATCCCTGATATTTTTGCAAACAAGTTAGTAAAACATAGGCTAGCAAGTACTACTGTTACATAGATTTATAATTTGTTCACCAATCAAACCCAAAGGGTGCTCACTAATAGTTCTTCTCCATCTTGGAGAGAAATGACTAGTACAGTGCCACAGGATTCTGTCCTGGGCCCAGCATTATTCAACATATTTGTCAATTACTTCAGGTATGAAAAAGAGGACACTTTTATCAAATTTGCAGATGACACCAAATTAGGAGGAGTAGCCCAAAGGACAAGATCAGAATTCAAAATTACCTTAACAGATTAGAGAGCTGAGCCAAAACTAACAAAATTAATTTCAATAGGGAGAAATCTAAGATACTATAATTGAGCAGAAAAAATGAAATGCACAGACATAAGATGGGTGACACTTGGCTTGACCACAGTACATGTGAAAGGGATCTAGGAGTCTTAGACCACAAGCTGAGCATGAGTCATTGGTGAGATGCAACAGCTGAAAAAGCCACTGCTGTTCCAGGCTGCACCAACAGGAATGTAGTGTCTAAGCCTACACTCTGTGCTGCTTTGGCCAGACCTCACCTGGACTACTGTGTCCAATTCTAGGTGCCACAATATCAAAGGATATTGACAAGCTGAAATGTGTCCAGAACAGGGCAAACAAAACTGTAAAAGGCCTGGAACCATGTCCTATGAGGAACAGCTTAGGGAGCTGAGCACGTTTAGCCTGGAGAAGAGAAGTTTAAGAGGTAACATGACAACCATGTTTAAGTATTTGAGACGATGTCATATGGGAGATAAGGCAAGCTTGTTATCTGCTGTTATCAAACAGCAATGGCTTCAAGCTACAGAAAAAGAGATTCCACCTGAACACTAGGATGGTAAAAGCAGTTCAACAGTGAAATACACTGCCTAGGACTGTGGTGGTGTTTCCTTCCTTGGAAGCTTTTAAATAGAGGGTGAATGGCCATCTTTTGGGAGTGCTTTGACTTTTTTCCTGCATGGCAGGGGGCTGAAGTGCATGGCCCCATGGTCTCTTCTAGCTCTATTATTCAATGACTCAACAGGCAGAACAGCATATACACACGTTTTGCTCTAAGTGTTATGTCTTGGATGGGAGATCTGCTGTTCTGTCCTTCTTATCCCCATTTAGGATGTGCCCAGTATCATCTTGATGAAGGTTATGGTCTCAGCTCATTCATTTCCTCTTAAAATGAAAGCCTTTGTCCTATCTATACCATGTCTTACAGTTTGTTTGTGGAGCTATCTTGTATCAGTCTTTGCTCATTTCCTCTTCTGGATTAGCTTCAGTTCCACTGTGAGCACTTCTTACTGTTTTACACGTTCACTTGGATGGTGTGGAATCTATCCTTCCCTTCTTACTGAATCATAAATTAGTCCAGACTTCTGGACTACTTTTGCAGAAAATGGTGTACAGTGCTACATAGAGGTTTAGAGTACTGCACTGATACTTTTGAGATCTGGGTTCTATTTCCCATTGAGAATTGAAGCTCTGTAAATGACCTCATGTCCTATATCCGTTCCTACAAAGTATGGGAGAGGGCATTCTTGTAACAGAAAAGCTATCAAATCATTCTAATAATGCTGAGTAATGCCAGCAATGCAGGGCCCTGTGATTCAAAAGTATATGTCATTTTTTTTTATTTGCGTGTGTACTTCATGTATGATTTCATAACTAAACTATGCAGACAGTGATACTGAAATTAACATAATTTTAATGGAAAAACATCATATTAAACAAATCAAAGGAATACTTTCAAACTGCATGAGTTAAAAAGAAAAGTGCAAATAGACTGTAATTTTTGTTTAAATATACTGATAGAGAAGTCTTTCATTCAAACAAGGCTAGTTTGGATATCCCAGTATCTTTGGGAAAAGTTCATGGTACCAATTACATTACTGACCTCTGTGGAATTAATAGTATAAGTAAGTGACTCCTAGTGTGTATCAGAGATCCCATTTTGCCACATGGTGTTTTTTTAAAACAATTCCAAATCTATTGCGTGCTGAAATGTGTTGCTTGGCTGAATAATGTAGGGTCTGTATTAAATCTACAGCTGCTATTGGAAAATGGAATATCAGTTGCATCAAAGGCCCTTTCTGCGTATTACTTTGCTCCATCCCCCTCAGGTCGCGATCGTGGCAGTATCTTTTCCATGAAGGGAGCACAACGGGGCTGCTCCCCTCCACACCTGACCAACTCCCTGCAGAAGGGAGCGTGAGGGACATGCCTTTTCCTTTCACAGAGCAGCCAGGCTCTTTCTCATGTTGCACTGGGGCAGGAAGTGCCTGCATTGCACTTGCAGCCCTTCCAAATGGCTGGGAAGGACGAGAGCATCGCGCAATTGGGGGTCATCGACAGAGAAACTCCGTCAATGATTTACCCCATGATCACGCCAGCTGGCAATGGGAGAATGGCGGGACTGTCATGACATCACGCAGAAGTGTCATCACAGTCCTGCTTTTCTTGCATCCCCATGCCGGGACACAGTTATCGTGTAGAAAGGGCCTAAGAAGCTATAATTCAGGATTTTTTTTTAATTAATCTTTTTTGAAAATGCAAATAAGAAATACAGCTAATGAAACAAAGTTTTCCCATTGACACCTTTAGAAAACATTCACCTCACATATTGTACATAATCTAGTATCCAGTTAGTGTCTCTTTCCACCAAATGCATTATTCCATACTAGGCAATGAATGTTGGAGTTTCTCTTCTTAGATTAGTTGATCTACTGACATAAGAAGTAGTAGGTGAACCAAGTTCCTATAATCTGACTAGGAAGAATGCAACTTTTTCTTTCAGATCCAGAGCTGATTCTCAAGGAGCACACATCCTGTCATGTCTATCATGGTTCATTATCCTGTAATCAATCCCTTTAGATTTAACCGGTGCAGAATGTACAGTCAAAAATTCAAATAACGGTGAAAAATGATGATCTTGAGGTCAACTCATGAACCCTAAGTGGGTGGGGAAGAGAATTTTAAACAACCTTATTGTCTTTTATGCCATACAGCCAAAGAGGTAATATCAAATGATGTTCAACTTTAACATTGTCCAAACACTCCTTCCCTTGTGTTTCACTTACCTATGAATCTATACCACCACTATAAGAGATGCATATTTGGGACACAATTTTGCAATGTATTGTCAAGGTAGCACTTCCATTCTTGTGACTACAGAGAAGGGCTATTTGGAAGCCAGAAAAGAGAGGCAGTAATATCTAGATGGGTTCTCAGCAGGAAAAATTCATTGGAAATATTCAGCAAGAGAACATAGAAACTGGAAGGATTAGGGGGTGGGGATGGGAACTATTAATTTTGCAGCTCATAAGCAGTGTTCTTTCTTAGCTGTTCTTTCCTTTATTGCAGTAGTCTGATCTACAGTTAAAAAGACCTAGAGTAGGTTTCCTTAAAGAGAGGTTTCCCTTTTGGTCCCTGCTTCCAATTAAGTTCTCTGCAAAGAACAAGACTTACTACTAATTTGTCAATTTTTTAGGATCAATGCAAAAACTGCCATATTGACTACACAATGAACAACTGAGTCTCCTGCCCTTGCAGGATCAAATACAATATAAGTTAGGGGACTACCAATGGTTTCATCTAATAATGAAGAATAATGTTACCTGCAAGCTCAGATTTTCGCAGTGGCCAAGAGTGCTTGTGCACTAGCCACCCCCATTCCTTGAGCCATCAGATCCAATAAGGGTGACACATGCCTTAACTACATCTCATCTGTGCTACTGTGATGCAATAGCACAGGTAGGGCTGCCTTTGAGGTGTCATTGGAAACATCAGCTGGTCCAAAGAGCTGCTTCCAGATTACTATTGATTACAGGAAGCACATAACTCCCTTGTTGTAACAGTTCTACTGGCAGCCAGTCCATTTCTGGGCATAATTCAAAGTGCTGTTTATCTAATATATAAAAGTCAAAGTTTGTGAGTTTGTCCATGTCAGGTGAAGACCTGATCCCATATGATTGGCTGTGTCAGGCAAAGACCTCATATGATTGGCTGCCTGAGAACATTCTATGGAATCCTGGGATTTGCAGTTTAGGGAGGGACCTTTAGAATTCTCAGCCAGAGAGCTCTTGGGCCTGGCTGGTTACAATGGAGATGAACCCTAGCAGCAAGGAGAAGGGCAGTGTATTCCCTATGGAACCCAACCTCTGTATGTTAATAACTCTGAATACAGATTGGACTGGGGAATATGGGGAAAAGTTACGGGTACTGGACATGACAGTTTGGGGAATTAGTGACACAGGATCTCAAGTCTTTCTAACAAGTATTACCTATGAGAAAATAAAATCCCAGACAACACCAGGTATATACGCTAGTGATATATAAAGCACTATATGACTCAGGTTCAGACTGTTTGAGGGACTATATTCTCCCATACAAACCTGCCTGTATTTTGAGAACTTCTGGGAGAGGTCCTTCTCTCTGTTCCACTATCCTAACAGGCACCTCTGGTAGGAACACAGGAGAAGGCTTTCTCTGTTGGTTCCCCTAGATTCTGGAACTCCCTTTCCAGAGAGTTTAGACCTGCAACCTCCTTGCTATTTTTCCACAGGCAAAGATTTTGTTTTGTTTTGTTTTGTCAGGCCTTGGAAGACTGATTGCTGAAGGGGAAAGGGTTTTGCATGATATCTTGGATTTTCTATTTGCTGTTTTCCTTTTAATGGTTTGTGATTTTAGAAGTTTTGTGGTAGCTTAATTACATTTTTTAAATTTTATATGTTGTGAAATTTTAGCTATGTTCGTATTAATTGTTGTAAATCACCTTGAGTCCCAAGCTAGAAAATAGGTGGGAAATAAATAAATAAAACATTTCCATTGATCAAGGAAATTCACCTCCTATGTAATGAAATACAAGAATGGATCTAATATCTTTCTTAAAACAATAGCAAAAAGGCACAACTGCAGTTTATTTATATTTGTTAATTCACTTAACTGTTTACTGGAGCCCATATATAATAAAACATACAGAGTAGCCTCAGATCTGCATCTGAGGCTATGATTTGCCTACCAGCCTTTGCTAAGAGCTATAACTAGCAATGCAGGGTCCTGGTGGCTCTTATTACCCACTCTATAGACCTGGTTAACCTATAGGACATACCTAGCTGCCACACTAAAGAATTTTTAGTGGGGAAAGTCTCCCAAAATACGAAGTTATGAGAATTAACAGGACCTTCCAGAAACAAAGGTTGCTGCTCAAAGTATTGCAACAACAATCTCCCATTGGCAAAAATGTTGATGAAAAAGCATCAGTTTCCCAGTGGGGATTGTGGGACATGTAGTTACACACCTTAGGGGAAAACTACCTCCAACAAGTGTTGGGTGTGGAAGACCTACCAAAAGTAGGAAGACAAAAAGAAGTAGAAGGTAGATACTAAAATGCATATCTGAACATTCAAAAAGCTCCAACCACTTTCAGGACAAAAAGAAGGACAATCACTAAATACAAAATGGCACCGAGTTGAGCTTGATCTTAACCTTCATCCAAGCAGACAAGACATTTTAATCTCCCGAATCATGTTCTGTTCCAGAGTTCACATAGAATCATCCCTGCAAGCAAGACATTTTCCAACTTCGTTTTCCAACTGAAAAAATTTAAAAGAATAACCTCAAAATTCATCTATCTGCCAGTTTGTTTTACAAACAAAAAACAGTAATATTTCTATAATATAGAAATGGTGTTGATTACAGTTATTTACAAAATAGGCTACTCAAAGTAAATACTCCAGTTCAACATATTTCCCACAAAAATTGAAATTCTTATTTGAGGTTAAAAAAATACCTCACGGAACTTCACTCAATACAGAGTTTTTGTTTTGGCCTCAGTGACAATTAAATGAGCATCTTGCCTCTGCCATTTCTAACATGCTGCTTCTTTTAAATGTTGTTTTGTTACTGTTAAGGTATTTTTTTTAAAAAAATATCTCTTTTACTCATCAGAGCTCTGAACATTTTATTCAAAAAGTGACGAACTAGCTCTGTAAGCAAACAAACAAAAATTGAAACAGTTTGTGCATCCACTTACTCTGAGAGTTTCCCAGAATCAGCATCCTTCAGAACAGCAGCAGAGATGATGCAAAATTTGCTCTAACCAGGTAACGTTACACAGGAGAGATATTCTGGTGAACTAAAAACAGACTACTCCATTCCTAAGCATTTACAGAAATTCCTTAGAGCCCACTCGTGTGCTCCATTAAGCAGGCAAAATTCCCACTCTTCACAGAGTAGGATGGGTAGGCTTTAAATAGGTTTCTTCTCATATTTCTCTGAAATCCAGTCAGGAATTACTGTATATACAGTAAGGGAAATCTCTCAACACACACCTCAACACCTACAGCAGGAAGACAAATGCAGTTCCTACTGAAAAGAGGACATTTCAGTGGACTGAACACAAGAAAGCTGGCAAAAGCTGGTAAAAGCATTATGTGTAAGAATGCATCCCATCACAAAGGATCAAAAGACAGCTTGTGGGGGAAGCAGAGAAACAGAACATCAGTGTTTATAATGCAAAGTAGCTAACTAATCATGGCTGTATCTCTTCAGAGATATTCAGAAGAACAATTGTGGCCCTCTAGATGTATTTGAATTTCACTTTCCCTAATTAATTCCTCACCACTGGCTAAGGCTGCTGAAGTGGTAGATGGAAGACATCTGGAGATCACATCTGCTCACTATTCCTTTGCTCCTCCAACTCCCACATTCCCTTACCAGGCACCATCCTGGGTGGACTTTCCTGGAGCTGAGCCCAAGAGGCCTCCACCCTAACAGTCACAACATAGGGAAATGTGGAACCAGAATATGCATTTAAAATTTAAAGTTTAAAATTTATTGCTTGCATGGTCTTCCATTATTCTGATTTACTCCTTCTCAAAAGAGTTGATTTGTCCTGACCTTAGAAAGTTGGATATATGTTAATTTTTTTCTCTTCTTATTCTTTTGTTATGATTACGAAGTCTCCATTCATTATGTATATGTGACTACACTGTTTTTGCCTCACTTTTAAAACACGTATAATCACAATATGTGCTTACATCGGCTAATTGTCAGTGTAATGAAGGCCCTTTTCGTATGCCATTTCTCAGGCGAAAGAGCCTCCAGAGCGTCACGCAATTGCAAGGACCATTCCACATGATGTCCTTGCAATTGTGTGATGCTGCCAGAGTCAGTAGGTGGCAATCATGCAATATATCATTTTTGGCTTCTTTCCAAAAATGATGCGTGACCACGTGTCACTCCCAGGCCCCACAGGCACTTACCTTCCGTGCGGAGCCTCCGGAGACACGGCCCTCACACTTCCTCCCCCAGTGCAGCCCGGGAAAGTACCCACCTGCACTGTGGAAGGAAGAGGCAGAGCCCTCACGCTTCCTGCCGGCCAGCACGGAGATGCTGCAGAGAAGAAGCAGAGGGGATGCGAGTGTCTCTCGCAAGAGTCTGCTCACATGATCCCCGCGTGACCACGCTGAAATCAGGTAAGCTGCGGAAAGGGCTGACGACTGTATTCTTAAATACACTATCTGGGAGTAAATCCCACTATACAGAAACAGCAAAAAAGTATTGTGGCACTTTAATAATGAGCAAGTTTTAGTTGGCATATAACCTGGATATTACTCTTTAGACTAGAATTCTCACAAACATCCAGTCTGTCTGACCAATGACAATCCTGGCTGGTAGATTCTGTAGTCCAAAAGAATAATTTTTGCCAAGCTCTGATTTGAAAAAAAAAAAAAAGGTCCTGAAGATACAGTCCACAAATATTTACACTAAATGAAACTTGCCAGTGATGAGACTCCGTTGCTTTTACTAGAACAGTTATCTGTTACCTACCAGGAAATTACTGGAATAAAAGCCATTATACATAGTATAGAAATGGACCTGGAGGACTGTCATCCATAGGCTCACCATAAGTTGAAGTTCACTTGGCAGCAATAACAACAAACCTCTTTTGAACTAGAATCTGATCTTGTTCCTATTACACATGCCTTGTTACCACATGTCTTAGTAACATCTCAACCCATCTCATCTGAACTACTGCAGTTCTGTCAATGCAGGAAAGTCCTTGAACATATAAAAAAAGTTTTCCTAGAAAACAATTAAAATGAGGTATATTAAATGAAGTATAATGCAGAGAAACTAGAGAGATTTTATTTGTATCTCAAAATACTAGTTCTTTGGGTCATCTAGTAGAGCTAAATAGGAAATGTTTACACCCCAAATGACAGGCTTTATTTTGCTTTTTTTTTAAAAAAAAAAGCAAATATTCTATTAAACATCTTCCAGTATCATTAAAATATAATCCAAAAAGAAACAATAACAAAACACAATTACTGTAATCCAAACCAGTATTAATTTTAATATTTTTAATTTTAATACTAGTTTCTCTCTGTTATAATGACTAAATTCCATGAAACAAAATTAAATCTGAAACATCTGCAGTTCAGAGAAAACCTGAAGTCAAATTAGTATTCTCAGTTCATAAGAGTAAGATATTATGGTTCATTGTTGTTATGTGCCTTCAACATGACTCCAAATTAAGGTGACCCTATCACAAGATATTCCTGAGGAGATTTTATATTCAAAGGAGGTTTACCATTGCCCTTCTCTGAGGCTGACAGCATGTGGTTTGCCCAAAGTTACCCAGTGAGTTTCTGTGTCTGAGCAGAAACCCTGGTGTCGCTGAATCCTAGTACAACACTTAGGGCCTTTCCACACTACACTGTTATAGTGCTATGATTCCACTTCCAACAACTTGTGGAATCCTGGGGTCTGCAGTTTAGGGAGGGGCCTTTAGAATTCTCAGCCAGAGAGCTCTTTGGCCTCCCTAAACTGCAAACCCCAGAATCCACAGGATGTTGAAAGTCAAATAATAGCACTATAACAGTATAGTGCTAGAAGGCCCTTAGACCACTACACCACACTGGCTGTATGATTCAAACAGCAATAATCGAATCTAACCCCATCTGCTATGTCATTTGCTTTTAAGCTCTTATATATAAAAACTACTAACAAACAGAGTTACACATTATCATAGTCAGTTCCCAGGAATTATAATAATCAAATTATTCACATTAAACTTAAGCATTATGAAGATAAATATAATTAAATACCAATTTAAATTATCCAAGATAAAGCAACAAGTCTGCAATTATTGGGGAAAGGAGATAAGTGGAATCGCTTAACAGAGAGAGCATCTGAATATTTATACCTGCCTTTAGAAGTGGCATTTTTCAGGGTAAAACTTTTATCAGTTATTTTTTCATGTAAGTATAAATATTTATTTATTTACTTACTTACTTACTTTTATAGCGCCATCACTGTACGTGTTGCTTTACAAGTAAAAGAAAAATAAAGCAGTTCCCTGCCCTCAGGCTTGCAAACTAAACAAACTAACCCTTAGAATAGTGGAGGAAAATGTCTGGCTGCTCATACACATAACGTTTAGACTTGTAAGAGCTGATATAATCTAGCAATAGTACAGGGATTTTTTAAAGAAGATTAAGAGCAAGAATATTCAAACTTCACCTTTTAGAGGTTTGAAGGAATATGGCTTTCATTTTATGACAGCTGTGCCAAATCTTTGCCCGTCACACTGTCTGTACATGATGCTATCAAGTTGCATTAATACATTTTTCCTACTGATAATGGATACTGGTAGGAGGCTAAAAGTGAAATGAAGTTGCTATGCCTTACAGACATGGACTATCTGCATCTAGCAGATTTATTACCTCCTATACATATTTTACCTTTGCAGTATTTCATCCTACACTTTAGCAAAACACAATGCAAAAGATGACACCATAACAATGAGTTTTGAGTACCCACTTCATACTTCAAACTTGCATCTCCCTATACACATTCTATGGAATCATTTTGAACAAGAAGGAGGGAAGAGTTATCACATTACTCTCTGCCATCTGTGCCAGCTACTGACTGACATTCACAAAAATAAATGTTAGCACTGGTATTTCAGTGTCCAAGCACATCTCATAAAACAATACATGCAGGGCTAGTCAGAGACAGCAGAGATTGGCAGCAGTAGCCCCTAGTTGCTCCTCATGAGCCCCTATTCCAGAAGTTACCTCTGCTGGAAGTCAGAGCTCTGTTTGCCCAGCAGATTCCCCTGCGCTTCTGTCTCAAGTCATTCAGCTGCCCTCTGCAGTGGAGAAAACGATCCTTTTTCCAGTGTTGCAGCAAAATTCAGCTGTCGATTCACTCAGGTTCACCTGCCCTATTTCCCAAGAAGGGCCCACAAAGAAAACTCCATAGACTGAATTAGGCCCAAAGGCTAATTTCAGTAAAACACTAAAAGCTAGCACAGTATAGTGGCTTGTTGGTCTAAGACTCTAGGAAACTAAGGCTTGAGTCCCCATTCATCCATAAAACCCACTGAGTGACCTTGGGCAAGTCCACTGTCTAAACCTTAGAGCAAGGCATTGGGAAACCTCCTCTGAATAAATCTTGTACAGAAAACTCTAGGGTAACAACAGCACAACAAAAAGCATGCTCACTGAAAACTGCTTTGTGATATGTGCATATTGCTGACACATCAGATGGATTTAGGTTGCCTGATAGTTGAAAGAACTGAGAAGAACACTTACTGTGATCCAGATGGTCCAACTTTCCTGACAGCACTGAGGTTTGTACTTAAAATATTATTGATGGCAGCTATGACAATGAAAACCAAATAGTCTATGCCTTGAAACACAAGTGAGGTGAAGGCCACATTGGAACAAGCCAGAGTTGAATGTTCCACAACTCGTTCACTATGGGGCATAGTTTGGAATGGAACTAAGAGTTTGGAGACAAATCTCCACTATTCTGTCATGACCCTAATCACGGACACCAACCTAGGCTCTGATGGAGGACAAAGAACAGTTATATCCCACAGCAAAAGTAGTTGAGGCACTAAAATTGGTCCCTAGAGACCACTGAGCCATAGCCTTAGAAGCAACAACCTCCAGCCTATATTGTGCTTGTACTTGCCCAAACAGCACTATTACCATCGAGGATCTCACACTCCTCAGTGCCCATTTGCCAATGCAGGGAACACACCCAACAAAAATTGGTGACTGAGTTCCAAACTCTCATCCAAATCCAGGCTGTTACCAACATCTACCTTGTCTCTGACTGGCTGTTGACATCTCCCACTCTTCCCCATCACCAACACTATCACTCTTGACTACTGCACCGGAACAAGCAATCTTTACCTAAGGTCTAGTAAGACCTGCTGCCAGTCAGAACAAACAGTTCTAGAAGACATGGAACTGTGTTGACCACAGATTACATGAGACCACTGAGGCCCCATTTTGTAGCTCTGAGGGCCCCATACTCTCCCCCATTTTAAAGAAATTGTCAAAAAGACAAGCAAAAAACACCAAAAAACCAACAAAAATGTGGCAGTTTGACCCCCTTTGCCCTACCTCGTACCAAAAATCAAACCCCTCAGCTACTTAAATTGGCCATTTTTCTGGTGGCTGGCAGAACTAGAAATGTCAGCTTTACAGCCCAAAGGAGACATGGGGGGGATGGATTCTGTCCTCTTCACAATAGCCAGCCTCTGGTTTAGAGTCTTCTCTGTGGCTGCTGCAAGGCTATGGAACTCTCTACCAAAGCGGGCTGGCCTACACCATTGTCTTCCCACCAGAAGGCAAAGATGTTTGAAGTCATGTAGGCCTTTGGCAGTTGGGCTGAGTTGGTGTAGAGAGGGCTTTCAAACCAGATGAGTATTGTTTTTCGATCATTATTATGTTTTAAATTGTTTTTCAAGCTGTTTGATGTTTTAAAAATATCTACTTTAAGTTTCTACCTGCTCATATTCATTTTATTATTAACAACCCTGAGACCAATTTGGAGGAAAAAAACTGTGAAGAAGAACATAACTCATTCCCATTATATTTGAAAGCAGTCTTGCAAATCAGCTCCCAAAGAAAAGGCATTTTTAGCCAGAAATTTGGAAAAGTTACCTTTTGTACTACAAACCCCAGAATGTATCATACTTAAACCTCTAGTGGTTTGCTGACTGGACGATTCTAGGAGCTGAAGTCCAAAAAAGTAACTTTTCCAGGCTTTCTATTTGTCATGGAACAGTAAAGGATATCCTTTAGAAAGGGTAAAATAAAACAAAAATAATATGGGAACAGTCAACAGCCAGAGGTTGTATTTTGGCACTGCCTTACATAATTGTATTTGGCACAACAATGACTACTTCAGTGCCTATCAGCGTCCTTCTAAATAATCTCACGCTGGGTTACAATCCTCTGACACAGCTTTCTAAACAAGCCAGCTGAGACTAAAATTCAATGTACCACCACTATAAGACCACTAATTCATATGATCTAATCTGAAAATGATGCCTGAAAGTACTAAAATAGGAAAGACTTGGATTTGTGGAATATACAGCTTTCTACTCACAGTGGCTATACATTATCTCTAACATCAGAGGCAGTACAGTACAGTATCAATTGCCAAGGAAGATGAGCAGGAGGGTGCTATTATGTTCATGGGAGCAATGCTGGTAGTCTTCCCTTACAGAACTGAATAACCAGTGTGGGAACAGAACTGGACCATATTAGCTTTTAATCTCATCCATCATGACTTTTCCTATACTGTTCAATTAGTTGCTTACTATAGGTGATAGCAAGGTCTCCACACTATTCACAGAGCATGGAAAATAAACAAAATAAATATGAACTCTTAACACAGGAAGGCAACAATGATTAGTTGACATCACTGAGAACTGGTGAGATCAATCATAGAATCATAGAAATGTAGAGTTGGAAGAGACCCCAGGGGCCATCCAGTCCAACCCCCTGCCATGCAGGAACACCCTCAAAGCACTCCCGACAGATGGTCATCCAGCCTCTGTTTAAAAACCTCCAAGGAAGGAGACTCCACTACACTCCGAGGCAGCACATTCCACTGCCGGACAGCCCTGACTGTCAGGAAGTTCTTCCTGAGGTTCAGGTGGAATCTCCTTTCCTGCAGCTTGAATCCATTGCTCCTTGTCCTGGTCTCTGGAGCAGCAGAAAACAAGCCCTTTCCTTCCTCTACGTGGCATCCCTTCAAATATTTAAACACGGCTATCGTGTCCCCTCTTAACCTTCTCTTCTGCAGACTAAACATACCCAGCTCTCTCAGTCTATCCTCATAGGACATGGCTTCCAGGCCTCTCACCATTTTGGTCGCCCTCCTCTGGACTTGCTCTAGCTTGTCAATATCCTTCTTGAATTGGGGTGCCCAGAACTGGACACAGTATTCAAGATAGGGTCTAACCAAAGCAGAGTAGAGTGGTACCAATACCTCCCTCGATCTAGACACTCATGATTGGAATGTAGTAATGAAGATGTGAGGAATTGAGTGGGTTCCTGTTGAATGTGTTAGGTCCTGAACCAGAGAAGAGCAAATAAAATGGTGTCTCGCAAGGCATTACTGTGGGAAGGATTTGGACTGTGAAGCGAGAAAAATAAGGAATGCCGACTTGGCTGGAAAAGAGATTGCCAAAACAAGGAGGAAATTGAGTGAACAAGGTGTGTTCTGAGCTCCGAGTTGTACGAAATGTCAAGACAAGATAAGAACTGGACATGATACAGATTGTTTTGACCTGAAACAGAGAAGATGTTGGCATGTTCTGGAACTATGACAACCAGCAAAACATGTTTTTCCTCGAGAAGTGAACAAGATGGGTATATAGAGGGGGAATTTTGGACCCCTTGTTGTTGGCTTTCCACCGTGGCTGCGAAGGTCATCCATTCCTTTTGACAATGCCTGATCAACGTTCAGCAAAAGGACCGTTTGTGAGTATGTTTTGTACGAATGTGTGTGTGGAAGAGAGCTCTCTTGATACTTATGTGATTTTGTATTCTATGTCTTAATAAATGTTACATGCATAGTGGTTAAAATCCAGATCTGGTTTCCCATGTGTCTCTATTGAAAATCCTATAGTCTGGGGTGGCTGAATTTCTCCCTGGATCAAAAGGACACCTCGGTGCATGACAAAGAGATACAACCTATTCAAAAGAAACAGATCAAAGAGGAAAAGACATAGAGGACTGTATGTCAAAGATGTGAATACCTATGAGCTCCATGACTGAAAACATGGCAAACACTGTTTCCACACTACACTGTTATAGTGCTATTATTCCTCTTTCAACATCCGGTGGAGTTCTGAGGTTTGTAGTTTACTGAGGTCAAACAGCTCTCTGCAAATCCGAGGATTCCATAGGATGTTGAAAGTGGAATAATAGCACTATAACAGTATAGTGCAGAAATGGGGATAGACTGGGATAATACCTTCCTATGACAGAAGGCCATTCAAAAAGGAGGATATAATAGTAATGGGAGATTTCAACCTGATAGTTCTTGGAAGTCAAATTCAGCCCAGAATGTGAGGTCTAACAAATTCCTTATTTGCAGTGCTGACAATGTCATTGTGCAGAAGATGGAGGAGCCAGCAAGAGGATCAACTATCTTTGGTCAGATCCTAACTGAAAGGAAGAATTAGTTAATGGGACACAAGCAGTGGGATCCTTTGATGGGAGTGATTATGTCTTCCTGAGATTTCTTATACAGATTATCAAAATGGATTATGATCTATGGTTCATCAAAATGGTTTATGATTATGAGCTACTAGAAGCAAAAGTTATAAAGGGACTAAGAATATCTGACAATGACAAAGACAGCTCTTATATATTTTTTTAATTGTTTGGTTTAGATTTGTTATTTTTACTATCACAAGAAGAGTAGATGGAAAATAGTTTTACTTTCTTTGTTGCTTTTAAATAAAAATATTTACTATACAGACTATTATTATTTTAAGAATTATTAATTTTTAATATAGAATAGAATAAGAAAATGTTACTGATGAAATTTTAAGCAATCGTTAAGTGTTTAAATATGATTATTAATAATTACGTTAGGATTATTATTAGTAATGCATTTAGATTTATTAACAATTAACTCATATTGGAAGTTTAGATTTATTACAAAGATAAATAATAGGCAACAAGCACATATCTTCAGTTCAGTTCAGGATCTAATGATAAGTTGTTACTGTTGGATTACTATTCACTGTTTGCAGCAGGCGCAAGAACCAATTTTTATTTATACATAGATTTTTTTAGTCATCTTCTAATTTAGTTTGATATTTGTTTTGTTTTTCTTTTTTGATAGTATGTTGTTGTGTAGTCTATTTATTAGTCTGTTTTATTATTTATTTATATTTATTTATTTTTGTCACTTCTCTATTTATTATTCAATTTAAAACAAGAAAAAAAATGAGACTTCTTCTACAGAGAAAAGAGAAACCAAACATAGCTGGATACACCAAATATAGTTGGACACACACTTTAAGAACACCAATTTTAGTTAGCTTAAGGAAATATTAGGAGAAATCTTATCATCAGAAATGATGAAACACAAGGGAATTCATGATGGATAGGAGCTTCTCATAGGTAAGGTATTGAAAGCACAGTTGTAAACAATTCCAATAATTCCAATGAGAAAGAAATGTGGGAGGTGTCTAAAGAAACCAGGGTAGGACTTTCAGATGAACTATGTAAAAGAGACATGTATAAAAAACAGAAGGAAGCAGAAATTAACAAAGGGAATACAAATGAATACTCAGTACTTGTAGAGAGAAAGGAAAGCTAAATCTCCACACAAGCTCAGCTTCCTAGAGAGAACATTTATTAAAAGGTTTGGTGTAAGAAGAAGAAGAAGAAAATTGTAGGGCCACTATGTTGAGATGCTGAAATGCTAATAGAGGCCAGAGAGAACACAGAACTGCTCAATGCCTATTTTGTACCAGTCTACTCCCAAAAAGAAAACAGTACTCAGAGTGGAACTAATAGAACAAATCATGAGTTAGGCAGGCTCCAGCAGAGAATACATACAAAGATAATATAGGAATGTCTAGTTACTTTAAATGAACTGAAACCTTCAAGGGTTAATGAAATGCATCCAAGAGTACTAAAGAAATTTGCAGATATAATTTCAGAGTTATTGTCAATAATGTTTGAGAATTCTTGGAAAACAGGAGAAATCTAAGCAGACTGAAGGTGGCTGAATGCAGCCCCAGTCTTCAAAAAGAGAAGTAAAGAAGCCACCTTGAATCTCACTCTTGGGGAAAAGACAGGATATATATAGACTGACTGACTGACTGACTGACTGATTGATTGATTGAAATCTCAGGCAACTACCAATCAGTCAGTTTAACATCAATACCAGCAAAGGTTCTAATACCAGAAAACATTCTAAACAGATCATTACATATTTTGTGAGCACTTATAAATAAGCTAACTGTCTGATACAATTACAAGCCTGGAAGATCAAGAGGAATGCTGTAGATGTAATATATCTTCATGGTAAAATGACTGCAAACCAGTCCTCATAAAGAATGTCTGAAACAACTGAGTATGTTTAGCTTGAACACGGGAATATTGGTTGTGATATGACAACCATCTCTAAACCGTTGAGGAGAAGTAATGTAGAAGATGGAGCAAGCTTGGTTTCTGTTGCTACAGAAACTAGGATGTGAAACAATGGGTTGAAATGACAGGAAAAGAGATTCTATGTAAATATTCGGAAGAACTTCCTAATGAGCTGTTTCACAATGGAACAGACTGCCTCAGAGGGAAGTAGACTCTCCTTTGGAGGTTTCTAAACAAAGTTTGGACAACCATCCAATCAAGAGAGCTTTGGCTAGGTACTCCTGCATAGGTTGGAGATTGGACTAGATGGTTCTTTTAATCCTTTCAACTCTGTTATTCTAAATATCAGCACTTCTGATTGGTATGAATATTACAAATGAACGATCTAAGCATGTACTCATCCACCCCAGTGCTCCTCGTAGCCCAAAGCCCAATTCATCTGATGTCTCTTACATATACACCCATTTTACCTCAAGATCTTCAATGATTTTAATAGGCAAATTTTTTAATCACACAGAGCAAAAGTATTAAGTATTCATAACACACTGAATAATGTAGACATGCTATTTTCCAAAGAGAACTGTTTATCAAATCCATGCATAGCATAACTGTCCATTGTTTCTCATTCAAGGACAGATCTCACCTAAGTATATACAATTTCCCATGTTAAAGCACAAACCTGGTTGAATTTAGTTTCATTCCTGATCAGGAGCAAAGCAAATACAAAGCAGGTAACTTTGTATTCTATGTTGTATATTATTTTCAGGGGGGGGAAATAGGCACATATCCCATCCCATATGTGATTCACACATATCCCTCTCTGTTAAGATTTCTTCACTCCCAAAAACTGCTCCAGGCAGGGAAGACTAAGTAGCTTAACTGCATGTGGATTCCACTGATCAAAATATGATGGCAACATACTGGGCAAGAAATTGTTCACACCTGGTTCCTGATTCAAAAGCAATGGGTTGAAACTAGCCTTAATCCTAGTTAGAGTAGGACCATTGGAATTAATGAGATTTAAGTTCAGAGGTGAGAATCACATGGTGCCCCAGCTGGAACTTCCAACATTCCTCACCATTGCCTTTACTGGTTAGGTCTCCTGGGAGTTGTAACTCAGCAATCTCTGGAGGCTTGCATGCCTTACATAAGTTAATCATGATCCATTTTAATTTCAGTGGCTCTAGATCCAGCATGTAGACCTAGTTATGAGAAGTCCATTGGCAATAAATGACAGTGCTTTTGTATTAGTGATCATTACAGTTGTGTAAGTGGCATGTGAACTGACTGCATTTAGTTCATCATTTTCAGGATATGAGTGCTATCTCAAATTTGAAGATGGATTACAGTGCTTTAGTGGTAAGCATTGTGTTCAGCTGCCAGAATTAACAAGTCAACTCAACATTATCCTTAACATAGAAGTCAAGTATATGCAAAAGTATCAAGCTAAAACAAAGACAAAGTGACGCAACGGAGAAGAAAGAGAGCAGCAGAACAAATACCTTGTTCTCATTTTTCTTTGTATCTTACCACAACTTACAAACATATTTACATGTGATTTAAACACCATCCAATTCTAATGTATAATTTCCCTGTGCATATACAACAGTAAACCTACTAAGCATATTAACAGAAATTATTGGCCAAGATTAAATTAGATGATGAGGGTACTATTTCAAATTCCAAATTCCTTTCCAAAGCAGAAAGATACTGAAAATTTTACCAAGAAAGCTGCAAAGAATGAACACAAATCACTAGTCAATTTTAGTGCAGTCCTGTAAAACTAGGTCCAGATACATAATTCCACAATGGCTTAACAAAGCCAGCACTACCATTTGCTAAGAAAGTAGAACAAGATGGTGCTATTACCCTCATGACCTACAACGGAATATCCAGAGACATATAGTTGGCCACTACGGAAACAGAAAGATGGATTAGATAGGTTTTCATTCTGAACTTCCTTAGATTTTCTGAAATTCTTATGTGAAAAGCCAGCATACCAGCATATGCTCACAAAACAAATGACCAAAGAAGTCAGATTGATAGAGATATGATGCCCTTTCCCATCCTGTTTGTACAAAGGAATACAGGATCTCTATCCATCATAGTCTCTAAATACTCCCTTGATAGATATGCACATGTCATAATAACATTTTCAGAAAATTTCTGGTTCCTTAAGGATTGTATAATACAGCTATATTAAATTAGCTGTAATCATAGAATCACAGAATCATAGAGTTGGAAGGGACTACAACAGCCATCAAGTCCAAACCACTGCCATGCAGGAACACAAACTCAAAGCACCCTCAGCAAACGGCCATCCAACCTCTGTTTTAAAACTTCCACCACATTCCAAGACAGCATATTTCACTGTCAAACGGCTCTTACTGTCAGGAAGTTATTCCTGATGTTAGGTGAAATCTTTTTCCCCCAGTAGTTTTAATCCACTGCTCCGTGTCCCACTCTCTGGAGCAGGAGAGAATACTAGACCTGCTCTGCATCTATTGAACATTATTGTTGTTTTATTGTTGTTCTTTTGTTCTGTTTTGAAAACACTGTCAAAATACATTTGCAAACATGATGTTTGGATAACACTAGGATACCCAATGTGGTGTTAACAGTGAGTTATGAGATGTTAGATTTAAACTGAGAAGACCCAGTTTGGTTCCTCCACTCAGCTGAAAACTTTATCACTCTATGCTTACCTCCTTACAGGGCTGTTTAGATAAATGGTGGGATCATTTACACTGTCCTTAATGGAAGAATGAGATAAGCATATAATATACAATACAGAAATCATTTTTGAAACTGTGGCTGAAATCCAGGGTAAAAAAAAAATGGGCACACTTGACACAATCTGGAGCAAAGATATCATAAAGATTTACCAACAGCAGAATTTTATGGTTAATTTGAATGCCACTGCTCAGGAGAAACATCTGAAGAACTTTGAAGATGGAAGCAACTGTAACTGATGAGTTTTCTTTGAAGCGGGGAAACCACACCTCCTGAATCTACAAGACAACCAAGCAAATTTCCTGCAGACATAAAACTTGGATGTTCCATTTTCCTTCTCTTGTGTTATTTCACTGGTATGTTTTAAAGTCAATTTAGATTCTAATCAGCATATCTGTACTGAGCATCAGGAAATTCTGATAAACATTAATATGAAAATAATCTATTTAGACTTTCCAGAAGAGAACTGATAAGCAGATGCACAAGCCACTGCTTGCAAATGCGTTTAAATAAATCTGTGGAGCTTATATTTTCATAGATCCATCAAGGATTTATCATAGCCAAAAGAGCTTACCAGTCCTATTTGTAAGCTCTGCAGCCCAAAGGAAACTTCCTATAAATTTGCTTCAAAGGGGAGTAAAATCCTCTATGAGATATAGATATAAGCATGCTCACCTCTGAGCTCAACTCAAAGTATGAGCAACGTGGTTCAGAATGCCTTAAGCTGCCACGTCAAAGGGATGAATGCACACAAGCCTTTTGAGAATCACACGCCCAAACTAGCTCATTAGATTAGTAACACCATTATGTGCTGCAATGTAGTGGACAGAGGCTTAGTAACTACCTGACATCCTGTATTTCCCAAGGTCAGGAGCATGACAGGGGAAATAATAATAATAATGGCTATACTGCAAAAGTAATAAGAGCTAGCATTTCATTCCTGTTTCAAAGGTACAGGATCTGTGACTCTCTCTTAAGCACAGGAGAGTGTGGTAGCAAAACAGTCTCAGGATCTTAATACTTCTTCAAGGGTGCTGAAAAGCTGAAACAGAAGTACAGCACCTTTACTTCTGGACATTAAAGGACTCTGCTTGTACAAATATGGCACACCATTGCATACCAAACAACAATACTAATGAAGCAGAAGTAAGGGATTATTATGCACCAGTTTGAACTAGGTTAGAGTTCAAACAACTTGTCTTAGTTCTCATCCATCAGGGCAAATGCTGAAGTAAAACTTCAAAGCTTGCAACGTGTTTACAGCAATTTCTGACATTTATTGGGAGTACAGTTGTATTGCACACTACTGTTATTGTTCTGAGTGCTAATTTCTTCTCGGCTGTTAACTGTCCTCAGCTGAGAATTGTAAAGGTAACTGTTTTAAACTACAGATGCCACAATCCTCCAACTCACAGGACTACTATAGTTCAGAAAAACAACTTGTCAAAGAACTACATAACCCCCATTTATTCACACTATCACACTATCAGTTGGCTATGGCAGTCTGTGTGTTTTTAATAACACAATTTCATATTTATCTTATTTTTTTCCATCTAAAATAAACTAAAGAAGCTAACAAAGGAGGAGGAGGAGGAGATGATGATGATGATGATGATGATGATGATGATGATGATCTAGTGCCACCAGAGTTCCAGGGAGCTTACTGACTAAAATTCAATAAAGGGGCAGGACTAATCAGTTTGCCCATGCTTAAGCTTAATTATACATTGATTCCCAGTAGAGTATGGACACCATGTCAGAACAACACAAGGGCTACCGTAAAGTTTTTTTTCCATCTCAAAATATTCACCATCCCCCTTGTAAGTGGCAGAAACAGAGATACATTTTAATCATTTTTCAGGGAGACTTATTTTATCAATGACTTTTTGGGAATGCTTACTGTCAGCTGACTATCTCAGAGATCCCCCTCGCAACTTCTTTTTGTTCTGAATATGGTAAGCAATAAAACTCCCTGCCTTGACCATTTCAGCTCAATCAAGAAACAATCCATTGTTCCACAAAAATAAATATGTACTGGGATGACTTCCATGTCAGTGAGTGGTGAATTCATTTTAGATGTTAATCTAAATTTTAAAGGAGCTATCCAAGGTGCTGGAACTATAGGTTCTAAACCAATCTTCAGCACCTTAGATGTCTCCTTTAAGGTTTGGAAATGGAAGCTACTAACCACCACTACATCTGTTGGATGACAAACTGAAATGAAGTCAGGCAGACATCTCCCAAGATGGCATTTCTCAGCTTTGACATCATTACAGAGAAGGCTCGGTCCTTATTTTCAAGTGTCACACTGCCAACAGTGGAGGAATAAACAGCAAGGCTCGGATGTCAATCTCAGCATGGACATGTTGATATAGGCAAAGGCAATTGTGGATATGGTGGTCCCTCAATTTTCATGAAGGTTTGGGGTGCAGAACCCTTGCAAAAGTAAAAAAGTGAAACACCCCTGCCTGAGTGAGCACACCCCTTCCCACTCCCTTCCAGGGCTCCCCCCTTCCTTTGCCTTTTGTCTGAGCCCATGTGCCTTCCTTTTCTGCACCTGGGCAAAAGGCAAGAAAATGGGAGTGCAGTCCTGCTCATGAAAAAGGTACATGTTTGTCTCTCCTCATTCTCCTGCCTTTTGTCCAGGTACACATGCTGTCCTTCCACATGCTTGGGAAAAAGGCAAGTAATGGGAGGGGATAGCCCCACAGGCAGAGAAGTCATGCACATGTGCCTTTTCCCCATTCCCTTATCTTTTGCCTCGGCGCATGTATCTTCCTTCCACATGTCAAGGCAAAAGGTAAGCAAATGGGAGGGGGGAGTGCTGAGCATGGAGAAGATGTGGACATGCCTCCTCCCATTCTTCTCCCTACCATCCTCTTACCCTTTACCCAGGTGTGCATATCTTCCTTCCATGCTCCCAGGCAAAATGCAAGT
>CAOLHI010006557.1:0-29094 GCA_948474755.1 Ctenosaura bakeri
CCGCACCTTACCTTCTTCTGGCGCTGGGGTACGTGGACGCGCGAGCAGCCTCCAGCGATAGGCTCTTGCGTCCACGGTCCTTCAGC
Organism: Ctenosaura bakeri; assembly: GCA_948474755.1. Classification (NCBI taxonomy): domain Eukaryota; kingdom Metazoa; phylum Chordata; class Lepidosauria; order Squamata; family Iguanidae; genus Ctenosaura; species Ctenosaura bakeri. The sequence goes on from CAOLHI010006557.1 coordinate 87, forward strand.
TCTGCATGAGCTGCCTGCTTGCATGAGAGCGCCTCTTCTTCCCTCCTGCGCTGGGGCAGGAAGTGTGACCGGTGCGGCTTTGGAGGATCCACATGCCAGGTAAGTGTGCATGGGACCCGGAAGCAATGTGTGATTGTGCACCATTTTTGGCTTCTAGCCGAAAATGAAAAGGTGTGCAATCGGCGCCTGCTGGCCCCTGGAGCATCGCACGATTGTGAGTGCGTCGTGCAGCTCGCTCCTCACAATCACGCAATGCTCCAAACGCCCTTTCGCATGGAAAATGCAATGCGAAAAGGGCCCTAGAGTTATGCTCTAGTTAAAAGAGCTTTCACATTTCCCACAACTTCCCATTTGTTACAGTGGAGCGAGACAATTTCTATTCGTATCCTTTTGTGTATGTGGTTCTTTCCCCATAGTGGAACTGTTATTCAGCAGTCCCTGATGAGTAAGTGAAAGTCAGATGGGGAAATAATGGGAAGTGACAGCTCTGTCCACAATGAAGAAGTAGTGATGGTACCTGATGTATCCATAAACCCAATTCTTAATGATACTTAATTTTATTATTCCCATGGAAGTAATTAATATGCAAGGTCAGAGTTTGTATAACACTTAAAATTTCTGGCATGACTTTTCGTAACATAGTATGCACATTTGAGAATTCTAATTTGAAACATCTTAAGATATTTGTCAAAATATCAAGGATAACCTTTGAATTTTATTTTTATTATTCCCGAAGAAGAAGAATGTATTATGCCATTGTTCTTTGCATCTGTGTATTCAGCAACTAGCTATTAGTGTAACATAGCATTTTCCTTTGTTAAATAACCTTGCACTTGAATTAGCGCCTACATATGAAAGACTGGTTGTACTGGAAGAGCCAACATTGAACAGATTACTGTAATTCCACAATCTGCTTGGCGTTTCTTTCCATGAAAATGACATTTTCATGGCAAGAACTCAGTTTTCCCCGCATTTTTGCCCATACAAAGGCACACAAACAATAAGACAAAGGTGTTATGCTTTTTGTCCAAAATTTCTTAGTAACCTGGTTTGCTTTCAGAGCCTTACTGAAAATAAATCTTAATCCAGCACAACATTGCTTTCAAACAGTTGAAGGTCAGTTTATACATATTTCTCTGCACCACAGTAGCTACTGAGTGAACCGGCCACAGAGCTGCTGTTCTGTATGACTTTTCTTTTGGTTGTAAAGAGAAACAATGTGGTTCAAATTAATGTGAGACCTTCATTGAAATGTTCTAATGTATTCTGATCTTCTAAAGGGTTCAGGATTCCAACTAGATAGCTATGCCCTCTTCCAAGATACTACTTTCCACCCCCTCTGCTTCCCCACCTCCATTTCCCTTTCCCCACCAGCCAACACTAAGCATTCCAAGATGCAAATTCTATTCTGTTGGTATAACTCTGAGTTTCTTTTGTACTTTTTGTATACTTGAGTAAGGAAGCATCTAGTGGTCCCTTACACAAGCAGTTCTCTGTCTCCCAAAAGTGCACCAAGACAGTTTAAAGGCCAGGTCTTCTTCTACCATACAAACTTGAACAGCCATTGGAATGATCTGGAATGATCATTGAAGCATCTCCAGTAACTACCTAAGTTATTCTCTAGGTGGATTGCCAGAAATGGTGTTGAACAAGATCTCAAAACATGGTCAGTCCTCATGGGCTATTATTTCTTTTAAAAAAAGTTTTGTGTGCTCTTATGCTGTTTCAGCAAAGAGTTTTTTCCCCCCTCTATCATACATCTGCAAACATCACATATGTGTATTTCTCAATTGGCCTGTTTTGGCTCGAGCCCTGTTGATACACATCATCTGGGTTTGATATTAAGAGGAGTGGTAGTGTCACTCCTCTTTATGGCATTTCCATCTCATTTTCAGGCTCAGTTGGCATAAATTAAACTAGTTTTCAAGATGTAGAATTCTTGCTAGAAAATAATCCTCACTGGATACTGGAGGGGGGCGGGTGATGGCACTGATTTCTGAGTAAACGTGGAACTGTGCAATTAACTCAATAATACTGTTGATAAGACACAACCCTGTGGCATTAGCCTGGTTCTTTCTGTTGTTGACCATAGCCAAAAAGAGACAGCCGTATTCTCTTGGGCCTCCATATGCCAGTCCTGGTAAGTAAGAGTACATGCTTTTGAAATACATTACACCAGAACACTCTTCCCCACTGTATTGCTGTCTACATGTTTTGGACTACAATTCTGGTCAGGGCCAGCCAGCATGGTCAATGATCAGTGATAATGAGAGCTGTAGTTCGGAGTATACCATATTGGAGAAGCCTGTACTAGAAGTTCAAATATCCATTGAACTGCTTTCTCTCCATAATTATTCTCTTCATTGAGAAGATGACAGACTCTATCTATGTAAAACATAAATATGTATATTAGAACATGCCATGTAGCCTTGAAACTATACAGAAAAGTATGATGATTTGTACAACTGAGAAAGCAGATATATAACTATTAATTATTCTCTCATAGACCTCATCTCACAATATATCCAGAGATGGATTGGTCATTTCTTTATTGATTATTTTATGTGACAGATTTCATTCATTTACTCTTGTAATACTTTTGGGCCTTCACTTTCACTAGTGTTAGGGACTCAGACGCCCCACAAAAGTGGAAAAACCACAAATATTAAAGTGTGTGTGTGTGTGTGTGTGTGTCTGTGGGAAGGGGGCTGAGGCACAGTGGGGAGGCTGGGTGTCCAGGGTCCAAACTGGTCAGTCAAAGGAGATGGAAAAGGTAGATTGACACAGTGGCCCTATACTTTCTCTCTCTTGCCCATTTCTTTCCTTGGCTGTGTGTGGGACACTGGGAGGGGGGTTCATGGTGCTGAGAAGTTGGGCTGTGAGCCATCCTTTGCTGGCCAGGAAGTGGCTGGTGGAGAAGAAGGAGGACCAGGTCTCCTTGACCTGATCAGAGCCACCAAGAGGGAAGGTTCTTGTGAGAAAGAAGTGATTCAGATAGGGGGCAGGGGTTGGAGAAACTTGCAAATACAGTAGTTAAATCTGTGAAAGTTAAACCTGCGAGGATGGAAGGCCAATTTTATTCCTCTTAATGAAACAGTTTCTAATCTTCTTCTGTGCAATACTATATAGGAGATCCCTTTACACTTTATCTCATTTGTTCCTTTTCAGCTTTCGGGTAAGGAAAGAATGGAGGAAAATATTTTAGGAAAACAGCACGTATGGTTCCTTTCAAAATCTGATAAGAAAAGAGTTCCCTGAGGCTTTGTCCAAATAATCATTTATGACATTGCTAATTCAGAGGAGGAAGGAGATGGTTTTGATGTTAAAGGAAACTGATAATTAAAATTCTGGTGTAAAACTTTGATTTAAAGTAGCCAAAAAGACCCATACCTTGCAGACTTGCCAATACAAGGAAGCAATTAATTAACTAAAGGATGTATTCCCTCAGTGAACATTAATCTTGGAGTGATCAAATAGACCCTTGATATTTGAAGGAGTGCCTCCCCCCTCGCCATTTTTATCTGCCTGAGAACTGAGGTTTGCAGGAGGGGCTATCTATGCCCCAGTGTGAAGTGGGAGGACATAGGATAGAATCTTCTCAGCTGTGGTGCCCTGGTTGTGGAATGGAGGTCTGACTAGTGCCAATCTTGATTTTGTTCCAGCACCAAGCTAAAACAGGGCTTTTTATTAAAGCCTTTGGGAACTAATGTATTTATATCGTTTGCCATCTGGACATCTTGTGATAAAGGGTGAGGTTGTTGCTTTGTGCCTTCAAGCCATTTCTGACTTATGGAAACGCTAAGGAGAACCTATCATGGGGTTTTCTTGGCAAAATTTGCTCAGAGGAGGATTTCCCTTAGTCGATGATGCTCAGAGTGTGTGACTTGCCCAAGGTCACCCAGTGGGTTTCCATGGCTGAGCAGGGATCTGAACCTTGGTCTCCAGAGTGGCAGTCCAAGACTTAAACCACCATACCATGCTGGCTTTCTCTAAGAGTGGAATAGGAGTGTTTTAATGCCAAGGATTGCAGTAACCACAGGACTATAGCATTAATTTCCCATGCAAGCAAAGTCAAGCTCAAAATTCTACAGCAAAGACTTCTACCATATATGGAGTGAGAAATCTCAGACATCTAAGCTGGGTTCAAAAAAGGAAGAGGCACTAGGGATCACATAGCAAACTTACATTGGATAACGGAATGCATCAAAGAATTCCAAAGAGAACAATCCCACAAGAAACTATAGATCATTCTTAAAGAAATGGGTGTCCCACAATATTTGATTGTCCTGTTGTGTACTCTGTACACAGGGTATTTTGTTAGGACAAAATATAGAGAAATCGAATGGTTTTCAATTGGGAAGGGGGTCAGGCAAGGCTGCAATCTGTCACCCTATCTGTTTAATTTGTATACTGAACATAACACATAGAAAACAGTATTAGACTTGGAGGAAGGAGATGTGAAAATTGGAGGTAAGAACATCAACAATTTAAGTTATTCAAGTGACATCATATTGCTAGCAGAAAAAGCAAAGACTCAAAATAATTACTGCAGATAATCAAGTCAGAATGTGCAAAGGCAAGTTTACTGTTGAACATTAATAAAACAAACAAACAGAGACACATGAACACAGATGATTTGCATAACCTTAAAGGAGACAATGGAGAAATTGAAATAGTTCAAGATTTTCATACCTTGGCTCAGTCATTAATCAGAATGGAAACTGCCATCAAGAAATCAGAAGAAGACCGGGGCTTGAAAGAGCAGCTATGAAGGAACTAGAAATGGCCCTAAAGTGTAAAGTTAGCATTGTCTATGCCATCGTATTTCCAGTTTCTACGTATGGTTGTGAAAGCTGGGCAGTACAGAAAACTGACTGGAAGAAAATCACCTCCTTTGAAATGGAGTGTTGGAGAAGAGTTCTATGGATACCCTGGACTGCTAAAAAGACAAATGACTGGGTCCTAGGGCAAATCAAGTCTGACCTCTTCCTAGAAGCCAAGATGGCTAAGCTGAGGCTATCATACTGGCTATATGATAAGAAGACATGACAATAATGCTTGGTAATGTAGAAGGGAATATAAAAAGAGGACGCCTGCATTACAGATGGGTAGACTCAATCAAGGGAGACCCATCCCTGAATCTGCAAGATCTGAGCAGGGCAGCCGATGATAGAGTGACTTTGAGGTATCTCATCCATAGGGTTGAGATTGACTTGGAGACAGTTAACAACAACCACAACAACCAGCAAATTTTTCTCCCAGTGAACCAGATTCCAGCACCATATTTGTCCCCACTGTCTACAAATGTTGCTTTCTTTCTGAAAATTCACCAGGTACCAGTAGCCAATGGCTCAGGGACTGGCTCCTGTCCAGAGACCATCACTTTGAGGAGCGCTGGCTTACACACACACACACATACACATAAAGTAGAGATAAAATATGCAAGTAATCATCATTTAAACATAATTAAGTGTAGAGCATTAAAACAATGTAAAACATCCATCAGAAAAATGCAAAAGTCATTAAAAAGATATACAACAGAAAGCCTTTTTCTTTAAAAACAGTCAGTTCCCAAAAGCCTGTCAGATTTACAAAAAACACTCTGCCCACTGACAGAAGGACAAGAAGGAGAAAGCTATTCTAGCCTCCTCCAACTCCAGGAAGAGTATTTTGGATCCTAGAAGCAAACACTGATGTAGACTTGAGTTGACTGACTCGGACTCAACTCAGACTCAAGTCATTTCAGTGACTCAACTTGGACTCAGCTTGGCAATAAATGGCACACTGACTCGACTTGTGACTTGTATATTTTTAGTGACTGACTTTCTGCTCTTGGTCCAGTACCATAACACAATCATTCAGAAACCTTACAACTCTGAACAATTTCCATCTTTTTTTTGCCTTCTGGTCATGTGATGATCAGTCTCAAGCCCAAAGCTTGGGCCAGTTCTCAGAGGGGAACAGCTGATGTGTTGGGCAATGAGCAAGAGAGAGTGTTAAGGTCTGCTCAACAGCCCATACCTGCTGCATATTGGAGGAGCCTTCTGAAACTTTTCCTAATGGCAGAAGGCAAGACTCACCCCCAGAGTGCAGGGAAGGATCCCTCCTTCTAAACCTTTTGAACCTTCAGTAATGGGAAGTAGAAAGGATCCTATTACCCACTTCCGAAAAAGGCTCCAGCTTCAGAAATGGGAAGTTAGAAGGATGCTACTCCCCACTTCAGAAACTGGCCCTCAGAGTAGAGCCTAGATTTGAAAGTATCTTGCAAGGACTTGAGATTTGACTTGAGATGGAAAGTAGAGACTTGGGACTTGACTTGATACTTGGAGTAAAAGACTTAAATACATCACTGAAAGGCCCTCTTCTAAGTTTTTATATTCATGAATGGTGTATCTTTAATACCACTTTAACTGAATATTGGAGCACTGTGATTCTTTTAAAAATACAATCAAAAGATTAGCTGTTTACATGTTTCCAGTCTTCAGCTTTGCTTGTCCATGCAATCTTCTTTTTTGTTTTGTTTTGCATGGATGGCAGCTATTTGTGCTCTGCTACTGATGTAAAAGCAAATGGACTCATCAGCAGGTAGATCTCCTTGGAAAGTCCCCCTTCCCCCTCTGTCACTACCAACATAACCTTGTGCATGAATGAAAACTGCCATGGCAAAGAGCAAATCTTCCCACTTAGCTGCTTACAGTCTTGTTAAAAGGTGCTGCAAATTCCACTTGTGAATCACATGCCTGGGAGAAATGATTATTGGTGATGACAGAGTGACCTTTAAAACTCCATGTGAGCCTGGCATTAAGACACATGCTTGTTAGTTCAGTATTAAGAACAAAAAGCATTTATCCTCTGCAATTAGTGGGTGTCAGTATGTGCTGGATGACAGCTTCATTGCACAGAAGTAGTTAGAAATGCCCAGTTGTTCACCAAACTGCAACAGGGAAGTTCAATATTCTCTGAGTAATTCTTTTTGTATTGCCTGTTTGCAATAAAATACATTGGTTCATTGTGAAAGCCAGCATGATGTAGTGATTGGATTATGACCTTGGACATCAGGGTTTGATTCTCTGCTCAGCCATGGAAACCCACTGGGTGACTTTGGTCAAATCACACACTCTGAGCCCCAGAAAATCCATCATAGGTTTGCCTTAGAGTTGCTATAGGTTGGAAAGAACCTGAAGGCACACAACTGCAACAACATTGGTTTGATAGACTAGGTTTTTAAAAAATATCTGAATGATATACAGTTCTTCCCTCAGGGATGTTTTTTCAGGAGTGACAAGTTGTTTACACCTCCATCACATTAATATGATGAACCAGATGCAGATTCACTCCTCTCTTCCCAAAGAACTGGGAAGAACTTGCCTTCGGTGTTCTGCAGCCCTTTCTTTCTGTCTCAGCCCTCATCCAAGATCTATCATAGTCTTCTCAGCCCCTTCAGCCATGGAGACATTTAAGACCATGTACATGCCAGCATGGTGTAGTGGTATGAGCATTGGACTACAACCCTGGAGACCAGGGTTCAATTCTGCACTCAGCCATGGAGACTCACTGAGTGACCTTGAGATTGTGATATACTCTCACCACAGAAAAGTCCATGATAGGCTCACCTTAGTGTTGCTGTAAGTTGGAAATGACTTGAAGGCACACAACAACAGCAACAACATGAGCATGGGTTCCTTCAAGGACTGAAGCCTGCAAGAATGAAACTTCTGAAGATCTGAGCTGACTAGCCCTCCTAAGAGTCCTTTCACTTCACAGTCTTAGCACTACAATACCACTTATAGTGTGGAGCCAAGCCATATAGGTCATAACCAGCATTCTGAATTCTGCCTGGAAGTGGACTGGTAGCCAGTGAGACTGTTTAACAGGAGAGTTATATGATAACTAGCCCCTGGCCACAGCATTTTAGATATGCTGAAGTTTCCAAACAGCTTCTAAAAGCAGCCCCACCTAGAGCACATTACTGTAGTGCAAATGGGATGTAATCAAGCCATGTGTTACCATGTCGAGGAACAGGTATAGCTGGCACACTAGTTTTAACTGTGCAAACGTGCTCCTAGCCACTGCTGAAACCTGGATATCCAGGCTCAGATCTGAGCTCAGTAGTATGTCTAAGCTGTGAATCTTAGATTTCAAGGGAAGTTGAATCCCTATTCCCTAATTTGCCTTCTGACTGACCAGAGGCATGTCTACAAGTATTAAGTATGAGTATGAAGCCTCTTTATGGTACCTGCAAAGCTAGAAGGCTACTTCTGGTGATGCCAGACCCATTCCCTGTGATGAAGTGGAAGTTAAAACAGGGGACAGGTAGGCAGTCAGGCAAGGTTCAGATGACTGGACCTGGAACTGGCCACGTGGGTGCCAACACCTGGACACCAGGTGACAGATCAGGACAAAGGGTGGGTGGGAGGAAGGTGAATCTGAGAAGGAAGAGGTTGACTGTGGTTAACTGAAATCACAGAAAGAGAAACAATGGATAAGACTACTGTAGTGCTATATTCCTCTTTAACTGTCATGACAATATCCCATGGTATCCTGGGATTTGCTGAGAGTGGTATTCAGAATTCTTGGCCAGGCTCTCCAGTGCTTCCCCAAACTACTTGCTCCAGGATTTCATGGGACGTTGCCATGGCAGTTAAAGTGGAATATACTGCTGTATTTTTGTAGTGTGAACAATTGAAACAAAACTGGAGAATATGAATACCATGAATATTATAAATGTTAATAGGCTGTATATCACCTTCCTTTGATATGGTTTAATTGGCAAATATTAATTGGCACACATATAAATTATACTCTGCTATGACTGCATGGCCATGCTGGTTAAGAGGAAAAGCTGGCTGCACACATGCATTTTCAAAATCAGGTCAGGAAAGATCTCAAGGTATAGCCAGGTCATAGTCAGGAAATCAGCAGGAAACTCCAGCAATAATTAACTTCAATGACTCAACTTCTAAAGACAATAGCACCTGTGATGTTCCCACAGGTCAGCTGATTGTCTTAGCCCCTCTTCCTCTGACCAACAAACTTCTCTTTTGTCCCCACACCTGTCCAGCAATCAAGGAGCTATCAAGACTACCATTAGTCCTTTGTCACCGAATGCTGAGATCGTTAGCTCATTCTGGATCCAATTGTCCACTCTCAAGACTGAATTTTTTACTCTGAAGAGAGCCATTAACACCTTCACCCTCCAGGCAGAAAAAGAATATTTAAACCCCAGTTTGGGGCTAGCCAACTGGCAGTACACTGCTTGCTGGACATTACTCGGCTGCTTCCATTCCCATTTGTGTACTCTTCTTGGACTCCTAGTCTAAGCCACATCACTCTTTGCTTCTCTACTGGATTGGTAAATGCCATCCACGTCGCCCTAAAAAATCTCATTATCCAAAATTTTCCTGCCTTTTCCTTCAGTTAGCCTTCTGTGATTGTGTGACTGCTTGGATCTTGTGTGTGTGAGATTGCATTTCCCCCAATAAAACAAATAAGCTTACTTTTGGATCTCTGGCTGGTTTTTCCCTGCACTAGTACTGGTAGACATAGGTGTAAAAGATCTTGTAAGGTTACCCCCTCTCATAGGTCTCCTCTTTGATATAATATTTCCCACCTTCTTGTTAGAGGCACTGGCATCATGGGTGGACCCCTGAGTCACCCATGCTTTGGAGTAACATAAATCAGTTCAAATTATTTTGGATGTATATTTTTCTTTACCTATGTATGAAACAGCCTTTAAGGATATGCATTACATGTTGGCAATTGTCCAGTTATCATATCTGAACTACATACCAGTCTAATTTGGATGCAGCCTGTCCTTGGCTAGGAGAGCAATTGTTATTGGGCAGGTTAATGTGCACAGCAAGACCCCAGCACAGTGTAATGGTTTCAGCATTAGACTATGATGCTGGAGACCAGGGTTCAATGCCCTGCTCAGCCTTGGAAACCTACCGGGTGACCGTCAGCCCATCACATACTCTCAGCCACAGAAAACCCATTATAGGTTTGCCTTAGAGTCTCCATAAGTTGGAAATGACTTAAGACACACAACAACAATTGAAGAAAGGACAAAATTGGTTCTGTGTCCACTACCCATAATGTAAGAGCTGATTTTATTTCAGTACGCATACCCAGTTTCTTCAGCTTTTCAAGACATCATTTTGTGCTCGTTTGCCTCTAGTATAAATTGGCTGTGTGAACAGCACTAGGACAAAGGCTTCTGTTTACTGTAAATTCTAGACTCAGCCTGTTTCTTGGAATCATAATTAGTCAGGATATTTAATAAGACACTTTCTTTTAGGAAAATTACTAATGGAGCTACAAGACATGCTAGAGCAACATAATTGGATAAAGAGGCAACATATTAGGCAAAGAAAAAAAGATTAAAGCAGAAGCTATTTAATTTTACACACCTTTTGAAGACGATGTAATTAGAGACCTAATTGGTGCAGTACCCAAGAGTCTCAGAAAAATGCCATGGTTTTTACCTCAGTGCATCTAGAAACATCTCTCTAATACAATGCTTTGTATAATAAGCAAAATTAGAACTAGTCAGTGGATTCATTCTGCTGTGGTTCAGAAACATAATATTAAGCACTATGCGGATAAAGACAAAGTAAAAGAAGAAGGAGGATTATAAGGGTTCAGTTGTACAACTGAGCAGGCTGAAGCATGACGACCACATTACTTACGCCTGGTAACAGCTTTGGAACCAAAATAATGAAGCAAGTTGCCAAGAATTGTGCTTCCATGCTGGGTGGTTTTGCTTAGGAAGACACAAAGGACATACCTTTGACTATTACACTTATTGGCTGCTATAACTCAATGGCATTTTAATGTGTGTCTATCTAATCTTTCCAAGGACGTCAACTATTATTCCTCCATGAGACTGAACTGCATATTAGTCCTTTCTTGCTAATCAAAGTGACTGCGCATAGACAGAGAACAATGATAAATGGTGATGAATGGCTTCAGTCTCTGGCCCTCAGAATAACTTCCAGCTCCTGCTGTCATGATATAGCTAAATGCACTGCACCGTGAATAATTATCTTCCAAGTAATCTGTTGCTTCACACAGTGAGGCCCCTTAAGTGCTATTGTAGACCACCTTTTTTTCATTAAAAAATTGCAAAGATGGGCAGTGAAAATCAAAATCAGATTTATTTAGTGTACCATAGATATTTCCATCAGTCAGTTATGATTCTCTGTTATTAATGATACTCATTAGAAAACTTCTATCATAATAATTTTTGTAGTCCAAATATAGCGGTTCTGATTGTTGCATCTTACGCTTTTATTTGCTGCATTTCTCTCAATTTGTTTTCATCATTGTCTATTATATTTTCTTTTCTGTTCCAAAAAAAGTTTGAGTTTGTGAAGCAGAAAAATGCAATTAAAAAATGGTATACTAACATTATACATTAGATTAGAACTAAGATTATGTAGTTTCACTTATGAACATGTTAAAATATTATTAGGTTTCAGAAGGTAACTTAAAAGAAGGACAAATGATAAATAAGCAAAACCAGTAAGGTTTTCTTTATATGAACCATTATTCTATAGTTTACAGAAAGAGTGGAAAATCATTAGATTAAATCAGAATCAAATGATTTATGAAATGAGATAGGTAACACTAAAGTAAGGCTCTGGAAAAAAATTCTGAGACATGTACCACAACAGGGACCACAGAGCTGTTTTTAGGGAGAGGAGGCAAACAGAATGTTATTCATTTTGCCTACCTTCAGGGGGAGGGCAAATGATTTTTTCCCATCCATTAACACTGAAAAATATGAAGACCTATAAGCCTAATGTCTGCTTAGAAATCCCATCCATCAATCCATCCATCCACTTTATGGCCATTTGTGCACTATACTGTTATAGTGCTATTATTTCACTTTCAATATCCTGTGGAGTTCTGAGGTTTGTAGTTTACTGAGGCCACAGAGCTCTCTGGATGAGAATTCTAAAGGCCCCTCCCTAAACTGGGACTTTAGTGGGACTTTGCACCTGAAGATCTCCCTTTAGAAAAATTCCCTTCACATTGAATTTTGTAGTTTTCCTCCTAAATGCTTATATATACACTCATTGGATGGCAGAGTAGTACAGTTTTTGGCTTCTTGGGTGTGGGAAACACAGACTGAAATCCTTCCTCACTATGTGAGCAAATTGCTGTATGGTTAACATTCTGTCTTGAAATTCCTGGAGCAGACAGGATGTATGTGGAAATAAAGAAATACAGTGGTCTTGTTTGTCCTATTTGCACATACTTCAAATTATGACTCTTAGCCATTAACTATAGCTAATATCAAATAGGATTCCCAGATCTCAGGGCCTAGACTCTCTTTCTCATCCAAGGGGCATGGTGAGGATTCTCAGAGTGGGAGTGCTGTCTTAAAAAGTGTGTGTGTGTGCATGTGTGCATGCATGCATTCATATGCACACACATTTCTCATTTGTTAGACTTGTATTTTTAAAATTTGAATGACACATTTTGTGCAACTTTAGTTGATGCATAATATATTGTCACCAGGGCCTGCCTCCTCTGACATGGTAGATTGTCCCTAGGTTTTAACACTGAAATCTCAGGGTTTTGCCGCTGATGTGGCAACCTTCGTTACAATCACATTGCTTGCAATATTCTATTCTGGGATACTAGAACCATTTACAAAGCCTCTGCATATTCTTAACGTAGTTCAAACTCACACTAAGAGAAGAAATTCTAGGTCTGAGTACCAGTCTTGTGATGAATGTATATAGCACACAAGTTTTATACACATTTTCATTACTCTCATAGTCAAATAATATACTGTTGTTGAGTAACATAAAATACTGTCCTTGGGAGGAGATCAGCAAAAAATCTTACTGCCATATTGGAGAAAATCTGGACAAAAAGGATCAAATACACCGCATGCCAAGATATTAAGGAAAATTTATACAAGATGTACTTGTGTTGGTATCTTACACCTGAAAGACTGGCAAAAATGTCTAGCAGCTATTCAAACAAATGCTGGAAATGTGGTCAAGAAATAGGTACCTTTTATCATTTGTGGTGGTTCTGTAAAATAGTTAAAAAATACTGGAAGCTTATTTATACTCAAATGGAGAAGATGTTAGGTATTCGGTTTAAAATGTCTCCAGAACTTTACTTATTATCCATAATGGACGTTGAGTTAGAAAAAAAGGCAGGAAAGCAATTGTTTTATATGGCCGCAGCGGCTAGGATGTTGTTGGCACAAAAATGGAAATTGAAAATTATGCCTTCATTAGAAGAATGGGAAATGAAATTATATGATATGATTCAAATGGATAGACTTACTCATGTATTAAGAGGAGAGAAAGGGAGAGATTTATGGAAGAATAGGATAGCATAATAAATTACTATAGGAATTTATGGAATGGTATCAAGATGGTGAACATCGATTTTTGAAAATACTCAGGAATAGCATTAAAAAAAGACTATGTGACTGCACTGGGGATAGATAGATACTTAACCTGTTCTTTAAGTCAAAGGGGGGAGTAATGAAGATATAATGCAATTCTAACATTTTGATATATGTATCTAAGAATTTTGTATATCGATAGAATGTATGTTAATGTTTTAATGTATGTTTTGTCTTGTTTTGTTTTTTATGTTTATAACGAATAAAGATATTAAAAAATATATATAAAAAAATCTTACTGCCATATTTTACTGCTTCTGGTCACTCCAGAGAATTTCATCCTAAAGTGGGAATGTCCACAGGTAGCCAGAAGGCCTGCATTAATGAATGGAAATCAGAGGATTCTGATAACTGGGCACTGGCTTGTATTTTTTTTTCCTTTTCCCCATCCTCTCTTTTCTTTAGACATTTTATTAAACTGCTACCTGACTGTGTCATTTGAGAATCTGGAAGAGTTTTATTGCTTCATAAAAGTCCAAGCAGAAACCACCAGAGTAGATTCATTTGAAATATACCATGTACTTTATATTCCCATTATGAGAAGCTCCATTATGTATTATAAATAAAGGAAGGATTCTCTCTCTCTCTCTCTCTCTCTCTCCCTCTCTTGCTTTTACCAACTTAAAATTTGTTAAATTTAGGAGTGAATCTTAGAGGAACACTTTTAACTATGAAGTGACACACACATTTGATACAAGTAAGCAGCACACTATTCAGATTTCTGGAGGCTGGAACAGATAAATTTGAACATAAAAACACACTTATATTTTTGTGCTCTGTTAGAAATGTTATGCTCTTACTAAACTGGAATTTAATGTATTTTGTGGTAATTTGACTGACAAGTGTTCATTTACTTGTGTCAAGAGCACAGAAGTGCCAAGTAAAATGGCAAATATAATTAAACTGCCTATAATATTCAGTTTGAAAACAGTGAATTACAGTTCATCCAGTGAACAATAGAATTGATTGTAAATAGTTGTGTCATACAACAGTATATATATATTTTATGGTTAGGTGGTACGTTTCTCATTCTGTTTCTAAATCTGATCTGGTTGACATTTTTCATATAAATAATTTATTAATGTGCATTATTGGCACATTTTTGTAATGGCTATCCTGCTCTATTCTCTGTTGGATTTTATTATTATTATTATTATTTATTTGTATCCTGCCTCTCCATATGGATCAAGGCGGCGAACAACTTACAAATAGCATGTATTTCTATACATGGCCCCAACAAGCTGGGTACTCATTTTACTGACCTGCGGAAGGATAGAAGGCTGAGTCAACCTGGAGCCCGGCAGGATCAAACTCACAACCTTGTGGCTTGCAGTACTGGCATTTAACCACTGCACCACCAGGGCAACAGGGATTCTGTTGTTCATTTATTCAGAGCCGAACAGTATGCCCTGTGGCTTGGAACTGAGAACCGTGCACCACAGTTCCTTGGATGTGCACTATTTTCCTGGTTTAGCACTGGCTGATTCTTCCACTGCTATTTTGAGGCTTGATATTCTCCCATTTTGACAGTGGAAGTTGGTGGCTTGTATGTCAGCAGGGCAGTGAATCTGCTCTGGATTTTAGTCTGGACTTTAAAGGAGCTATTCAAGGTGATTAAATTACTTTTGGGGACAGGGTTACCACATTGGATAGTCTCCTTAAATTCTGACCACTCCACAGCTATGGAAGCCACTAGCTGCAACTGCATTTTGGATTTGGACTCCACAATTGTGGGTTTCACTTTCATGCATTTGATTATTTGCAAATTTCTCCAACCCCTGTCCTTCCACTTCAGGCACTTCTTTTTTGGGGGAACATTTTCTCTTAGACCCTTTTCGCACCTTTCCTTTTCTCGGTGCTGGACTGCGGGGATAGAGCAGGAAGCCTTCGGAGGAACGCTCTCGCATCCCTCCTGCTTTGGCTCTGCAGCTGCTTCCTCGTCGGGTGAGCGCCCACCTCTTCCATTTGCAGTTCAGCCTGGGACCTCCCAGGCTGCACTGAGGAGAGGATGCGTGACACAAGGTAAGTGTGCATGGGGGCCCGGAGCGATGTGCGACTGCACAGCTTTTTCGGCTTTGAACCAAAAATGAAAAAATGCGTGTGTGGTCTGCGTCAGGGCCTTGAGCGTCACGCAAATGTGAGTGCGTCGTGTGGACCGCTCCTCACATTTACGCGATGCTCAAGGGGCCCTTTCGCTTCAGAAATGCTGTGCGAAAAGGGCCTTAGTGGCTTTGATCAGGCTGGATAGCCCTTTAAAAACCCTTCTCTGGTCCTCCTCCACCAGCTGTTGCCTGGCCAGCTAAGGATAGTTCACAGCCTGATTTCTCAGCACCACAAACCCTCTCCTGATGCCTCCCAACATCCAAGGAAGGAGAGAGATGAGAGAGAGGAAGTACAGGGCCACCATGCCAACCCACCCCATTTCCCTCCCCTTTCTCTGACCTGGTTTAGACCCTGGGTGTCTGCTTTCCCCACTGTGCCTCAGCCCCTTTCCCACAGATATATATTCATTTTGATATTTGAATTTTTCTACTTTTGTAGGGGTCCTGAGCCCCCAATCGAATGAGGAGGGCCAACTGTATTTCTTGATTGAAAGGGAATATGGAACAGCTTTGGTTGTGAAAATACTCACCTTTCTGTTTTTGTAAAAAGAAAAAAATTTTTTGCCTCCCATTCTTTACTATTTGGCCCTGTTTTTATTTCTGATTGCTATGACCTATGCACTTATACATTAGAATAACTTTCTAATAACAGTCTGCAAGGCTTCACTGATTAGTTGCTGAAATTTGCTAAGACTTACTGGGGGGGGAGTTATGTATTTACTTAGTTAGTTTCCTCCTTCTCTTCCAGTTATTATGGCAACAGGGCTCACCCTCTGCTCTGCAACTGGATAGAAACAAGTAAGCTAGGTTGATTCCTTTTTACCTCTAAGGAGATGAGAAGGACGATTCTCCCCATTTCACCTTGATCTGAGAACAGCTCCTTTAGTTAAGACTTCTTAATTTTCAAATAAGTAATTTGTTTTCTCTCTCCTTCTCTTTCTGTATTTGAATAATAAGGTGTGAGCAAATGTGGTTGGTACTTAGCACATTATGCTTAATAACATCACCAGGGTTCATACCAGGTTTTGGCCCATAAACTTCAGCGCCTGGGACGATCCATCCTGAACTGGCAGCCCTGTATACATAAGAATATTACAGTTAGGTTTCCTACTTTTTTTTTTAAAAAAAATATTCTGTTCTTCATCTCAAATGATTTCCAGAGAGGCTGACATAAGATTACTAAAAGCGGTGACACAAAAAGAAAAGGGATAGGTAAGGAAGAGAAGGAAGGAGGAAGCAAATAAAGACCATTTTGACACTACACTGTTACAGTGCTATTTTTCCTCTTCTAACACCCTATGGCATCCTGAGGTTTGCAGTTTAGGGAAGGGCATTTAGAATCGCAGCCAGAGGGCTCTTTCACCTCAGTAAACTACAAACCCCAGAATTTCACAAGATATTGAAAGTGGAATAATAGCGCTATAACAGTATAGTGCAGAAAGGTCCAAGGACACCAGTGCTTAAAGGTACATGGTAGTTCTTATAACAACTAGCCAGAACAAGAATAGCTCATGGAGCCCTGGTGGCACAGTGGTTAAATGCCAGTACTGCAGCCACAACGTTGTGAGTTTGATCCTACAGGACTCCAGGTTGACTTAGCCTTCCATAGGTCGGTAAAATGATTACCCAGCTTGTTGGGGGCAATTAGCTAAACACATTGTAAACTGCTGAGGGAGTGCTTCACACTGATAAGCAGTATAGAAATGTAACTGCTATTGCTGTGGAGAGGAGGGGAGTTTTTCTCAACATTGCTGGTGGAGATGCCCTTCTTCCTGCCTCTCCTTTTGCTGCAGATGAAATGGCTGCAATGTGGTGATACAGGAGAGTGAAGCAGGAAGCCCTTGGAGCTAAACTCTAAGCAGATCCAATGGAATGGGTGCTGCCTCCCATCTTTCACTCTGCTGGAGGCTCATATGGGTCATGCTATGCAAAATAGAGATTGTATAGTGAATGGGATGGCATGGCAGCATTATAAAGTTAAACCTTTTTGGGGTTTATCAGGATAAATGATCTTCATTGAGATTGAGGATATTAGTTCAGTCACTTGGGCAAAGTGAACCAATCGAGGATCATGCAATGAAGGGGATGATATCACTGGCTGGTAAAATCTTGTTTTAGGGAAGGAAAAAGGCTGAGAGAGAGAGACATCAAAAACTGACATATTTCTTGAGTGCAGTGACCCTTGTTTTGATGTCTGTTTTCTTATTTCAAAAGGGATGGGAGAGATCAAAGAAGCGAGAGAGTTAAGGTAAACCTGACGTTTGCTCTTCTTTGTATTCTATGGGTTTAGAAATCTTTTACTTGGGTCCTAAGTCTAATACGTAGTTGTAGAAGTTTTAGTTCTGGGTCCAAATGTGCCTGCTGAAGCCTATTGATCTCAGTGGGACTAAGGCGATTTCTGCACGACACTGTTACAGTGCTCTTATTCCACGTTCAAAATCCTATGGAATCCTGGAGTTTGCAGTTTAGGGAGGGGCCTTTAGATTTCTTATCCAGAGAGCTTTTTGGCCTTAGTAAACTACAAACCCCAGAATTCCATAGGATGTTGAAATTGGAATCATATGTAGCACTATAACAGCATAGTGCAGAAATGGTCTTAGTGAACAATGTATCAAGACTGATACATTGAAGGAAGCCCAGTCATGGCCGCATGGTTGTGCAAGCATTCATTTATTTACGAAAAAGCTTCAGCATAAAGCAAACGTTGCAGTAGATGTTACAAATCTATGTTGCCTGCCAACACAAGTTGCATTCAGATCCCAGCTTTAGTAAAGTATGCATATTTGCACCTTAAGTTGCACTGAAATTGGCTCTATCTGTTAGGTAAATGACTAGGGTCATAGGGCTTTTTCACACTTTGGGGGGAAAACGAGGCAGTCCGTTACTCACCGGACTGGCACGCCCCCCCCCCGATGATCCACACTGATCCGGAGCAGCGCATGCCTGCGCTACACACTCTCCAGGGACGAAAATGGAAGCTTCGGTTGGTGGAGGCTCTCTACCAACCAGAGAAGCTCACCAGCTGGAAGCCCACCTCCAGAAGATCTGCAGCCTCGCGCTGGCACAAGCCTGCAAATCTACACATTAGCACAGCGACGGACTGGGGCATGCCAGGCTATTGAAAGACCTCTTTTAATCGGTCTTTCAATAGCACGGCGAACCACCAGTTTTGGTCATTCCGGAGCGGGCTGAAGTCCGGATATACATAAAGTAGTCCGGATCCAGTTCGCCCCCAAGTGCAAACGTTCTCGCTGGAGGACGCACTGCCCCATTTTAAAAATAAAATGCGGAAAAGGCCTTAGTTATAAATTGTGTAAGCAGCATTTCCAGCACAACAGACAGATTAATTTCTTTCCTTGTCTCATAAAATTATATGTAAATCCTTTTTTTTTTTTAAATGGGGACTTGAAATACATCCCTAGGGGTCCCTTCCAATTCTACATTTCTACAATGTGGGACTGGCAGAAGCATTCAGCCAAGGAGTAACTCCTCTGTTCTGAGATAAACATCAAAGGGAACAGAAGAAAGAAACGTCCTGTGAACTATATTTCTTTCATATCTTGCTTATAAACTCCAACACATTCAAATATATAAACACCTGAGTAGAACTGCATGGCGAACAAGCCATCTAGGAGTAAAGTTATATTTATACAGGAACAGTTTTCATGAAAGCAAATCTTTGCACGTATCACATCTGATTCCTAAGTTGTCAATGGCTTTGAATTGCCTCTTCATGTGATATAGACATTGGATTTCTAATTCATAGTCAACTTGTTTCATGTCTGCTTGTCACATGCCTTTTCTGATTAAGTGAAAAAGAATGGATGGTTATTGCTTTAAAAAAAACACCAAAAAATCCCAAGAGCCTAAATCCCCTAAAGGGAGCAAATCCTATCTGATTATGGAAGCTAAGCAGGGTCAGCTCTAGATAGTACTTTGATGGGAAAATGCGAATGAATTTCAGGTGCTGCAGGCAATATTTCAGAAGAAGGAACTGGCAAAACCGTATTGTATTCGTTACCTAAGAAAACTCTCTGAAGACCCCTATGAGGTTCCCATAAGCCAACGGGCAACTTGAAGGCACATACACACATGCAGGCAACAGAAAAATAACTGAACAGAATATGAATATCAGATGCTGTAGGCTATATTTCAGAGGAAGCAACAGGCAAAACCGCCTCTGAGTATTCCTTGCCTTTTAAAAAAAAGGCAAACATGAAATTCATGGAGTTGGCCTAAGTCAACAGGTGAATTGAAGGTGTGCGTGCATGTGCGCACACACACTCATATACATGCACACACTCGTATACACACACACAGAAGCTTTTATCTATTGTGCATTTCAACAACCCAACATTGTTCATTATTAATCAGCAGCAATTTAGAATGTCACCTGCAAGGATCAACAAATTGTACATGGAAATAAATGTTTGGAAGATGGTTGTCCACGATTAATAACATCCTTCCCTGCCCCTTGTAAGTAATGGAATTTTGTTGTGAATGTAGTATATGTGTATTGTGTAGCTTAATAAGCTTATAGGAAGATCTGTGTGTCTAATACAGTTGATATAACTTCAGTATATGCAGAACAAGTGCTTGCTGGCTTATGAACAAGCAATGTATAAAACCAGCCAGGCCAAAGGAATAAGTTGGAGGCCCTGCCTCTCACCACTCAACATATCTCCTTATGCCTTTGATGATTATGGTTTTGGTCTAGCCTGTGCCCATCTCATGTAGCTTCTTCTTATAGGCTATTTCCGCACTAGACTGTCATAGCGCTATTATTCCACTTTTGGCATCTCATGGAATCCTGGGGTTTGCGGAATCCTGGGGTTTGCAGTTTAGGGGAGAGGCATTTAGAATTCTCAGCCAGAGAGCTCTTTGGCCTCAGTAAACTGCAAACCCCAGAATTCCACAGGATGTTGAAAGTGGAATAATAGCACTATATCAGTGTAGTGTGGAAAGGACCTTTGAGTCCATCTACCTTCATACACAGACCAGGAGGAAGTAGGGACAAAACTACACCATGACAACTTCTGACTTACAGTGTCATTTGGTAACCAGAGTAAAGCAAAAGGAACCTCAAAATTCTATATGGCTAGCTAGTCATCTGTATTGTTGTTTTTAAGCATACCGGACCTGCTCACTGGGAGATTCTGGGAGCTTTAGTCCAAAAGGTAATTTTCCCAAGCCTGACTTGCATCAGAGGGTAACATGATGCCCCTTCTGCATTCTGTGTATGAAAGCTGATTGGGATGGGAGGTGAGTTTCACTTCAGTACTGTCCACAGAACAATGTCCCACTCTTCACATGAGGCAGCAGGCTAGTTTAGAAGCTAAACTAAAGAGCTTAGTGATGTACACGGCTCTGTCTTCCAACAAAAAGTAGTCCTTTCACATTATACAGTTACAGCAGTACAATTCTACATTAACTGCTGTTACTGCATCTTATGAAATCTAGAGAGTTCTGATCTGGTGATGAATTAGAGCTCTCTGGCTGAAAATTCTCAATGCTTCTCCCTAAACTACAGATGCCACTCCTTCATTCCCCTGAGAGTTAATGTGGAATCATAGCACTAGAACTGTATAGTGTGAAAGGGCCCAGGAAATTCAACAGGAGCAACCAAGAGGTTACCACTACTACTACTCCATTCCTCAGCATCCGTTGTCCGATCATCACCATTTGTTAATCACCAGCCCTGCTGAGACAACATTCTTTCTAGTCAGAAAAGATAGTAGAACAGTGGGGAAAAACAGATGTAATTCTATCATTTAATGCCGCACTTAGTCACAAATAATAAACTAGAAAAAACAGCCCCACTGAACTCAATAGAACTTAATCCTTAGTAAATAGGCAAAAGTTTGCACTGTAAGATATACAAACAGCTTCTATGTGGCTGATCTCTCCCATGCTTTTCTTTCTTTTTGGTATAGGGAATAGGAGAAATAAAAAATAAGCTTCCTTTTTATTTCTATCTCAAAACCTGATAATGTTCATCTGGCAGAGCAGATGAAAACCAACAGTCTTTTCATGTACCTCTTTCCATTCCTTCTGAGATAGTTTGCCACTGGTATTATCTGAGAGTCCCTTGTGATGTCCAGATCTCCTTTTCAAAGCACTGAAAAACTCATTTGGTTTAATTAGCACTGGCTAATATTTTTTGAGAACTACCTGTTTGTACAGAATGAGAGGGAGGTCACGAAGCTCCACCCCAGTGACAATAATGCTCTAACCTTTACATTATGTGACTTCATTTCAAAAGGCACTAATTACTCAAATTCCTGAGGCTAAACAAATAGATAGAATGATACATGATAGAATTGCTTTCAGGTAGACTTCAGGTAAGCTACCTGCTTACTATACAAAGAGGAGGGTGCTGCTGTGAGGATTACTACATGAATATATTTTAAGCACTTGGAGCATTTATTTTTTAAAAAAATGCAACTTGGATGTTCATCTGTGCTGGTTCTGTCATTACCCAAAGCAAGGCAAGTGTCTTGGGCAGAGATACTAAGTGCTGTGGTAGCTCCACATAAGTTCCCTTCAACAGAATAACACTGCTGTGAGTGCCAAGCTATATGTTCTACACCCTGTAAGCTATGCTGCTGTTCCATAAATGATGCTGAAATATAATTTTGAGTGCCAGTCCCATTTGCTGTTCTGTGTTGAACTGGGTAGAGAGTTGAGATCTTGTCCTTTGCCCCAGATATCTTGGGCAGCCCTTACAGTAACTATACTCAGGGTGAAAAATATTCTACAATATTAATCTAATCCATTCTCTCACAAAAATTATGCTGGTGGGGGGATGTTTCTTGAAGATGAAGTATTCGTTGTGTGTTCATTGTGTCTCAAATTTTACCAGGGATCCAGAATATGATTTCTAGAAACCAAGCCACAGGAAATCCATTAAGGAGGGAAAAGAAGGAATAGTTGCATAATACTTTTTGATTGGAACCACCAGAAGCTGTGTGCAAACCATCAAGATTGTTGTGATCACAGAATCATAGAGATGGAAGAGGCTGCAAGAACCATCTAGTGCAACTCCCTGCCATGTAGGACCAACTAAAGCACTTCTGAGAGAGGCCATCCAACCTTTTTGTTTGAGGATCTCAGAATAAAGAGAGCCCATCATCCTCCAGTTAAGTGTATTTTACTGTCAAACTGCTTTCACAATCAAGATTTTCCTGATGTTCAGGTGGATGCTCTTCTCTTGTATCCCTTTGTTCAGGTTCTGAATCCATTGCTCATGCTCTAGAGTGGCAGAAAACAAAATCCCTCTGTCTTCTATAATGACATTCCTTCAGGTATCTAAAGATGCCTATCATGTCACCTCTCAGTCTTCTCCTTTCCAAGCTAAAAGTATCCAGCTCCCCAGGTTGTTCCTCATATAGCTTGACTTCCTCTGATTTTGGTTGCCCTTCTACAGAAATGACCCAGCTTGTCAATATCATTTTCAGAACTGGATACAGTATTCTATTCCAGACCTGAGCAGAGCACAGAGCACTTCTACTTCCCTTGATGTGGGCACTATACTCCTGTTTATACAACCCAGAATTGCATTTTTTTAAAGCCACTACATCACATAGTTGACTGGCTGTACACCCTGGGTTCTTTTCACCAGTATCTTTCAAGCCAGGTTTCACCCATCCTATATTTGTGCATTTCATTTTTCCTGCCTAGATGTATCATCCTACATTTTCCCCTGTTGAATACATATTGTTAGTTTTACTTGAGTTCTCCAATCTGTCAAGGTCATTTTCAATTCTTATCTTGTCCTCGGGGATATTAGCTACCCTTCCAAATTTGGAAAGCATGCTTTCTGTTCCATCATCCAAGTCATTTATAAAGATGTTGAACAACAAAGTCCCAAGGTGGAACTCCACCAATTAGTCACTCCTCTCCAGAATGAAGAGTAATCTTTGATGATCACTTTCTGGATTTGGTCAGTCAGCAGATTATGAATCCACTTAACGACAGCACTGACTGGCCAGCTTGCCTGCAAGAATATCTAGGGGACCTTGCCAAAAGCCTTACTGGAATCTTATTGAAATCAAGATATGCCATATCAGCAGGACTCCCTTGATTTACAAAGCTGGCAACTGTATCAAAAAAAAAAAAGAGGGAGGAAGGGAAGGGGAGGGGAGAGGAGAGAGGGGGCAGTTTAGTTTGGCATTACTTGTTTTTGAGAAATCTGTACTGTTTTTGAGGAACCTATACTGGTTCTTAGTAATCGCAGCACTCCTTTCCAAGTGCACACAGACAGACTGTTTCATGATCTGGGCCAGGATCTTATTGGGGAGCTACAAATGCATAAATACCATAGCTACTGTACTATGCAGTGACTCCCATCCTGCTCCCCCTAATTCCCACTTACTGGGCAGCAACTGCTGCAAGAGGCCTGTTTCCTTGTCAATCAAGAAGCAACTAACTGACATCCCCACTCCGCTCCATGACTGATCTCTGTTGCAGCAGGCGGGCTTGCAATTCCTCCTTTTGCCAGGAACTGACAGAATACTTACTATCCCCTAATGTACAGGCTATGAAGGGATTGTGAATACAAAATGGTAATGAGTGCGTAACCGTATGTTATGCATTCAGAACAGTATTCTGGTGCTGTTCTAGAAACTTTCCTTGTACTGATATCAAACTGATTGGTTGGTAGTTGCTTGGGTCTTCCCTTTTGCTCTTTTTGAAGATGGAGATATCATTCACCTTTCTCCAGGCTGCTGGGACCTCTCCTGTTCTCCAAGAATTGTCAAAGATGATCACAGTGGCTCTGAGATTACGGCCCTTTTCGCACGGCATTTGCCATGCGAAAGGGCACCTGGAGCATCATGCGATTGTGAGGAGCGATCTGCACGATGCACTCACAATCACGCGACACTCCAGGGTAGGGCAGGCGCCACTCATGTACTTTTTCATTTTCAGCTTTTAGCCAAAAATGGTGTGTGATTGCGCATTGCTCCAGGGCCCCACGCGCACTTGCTCTGCATCTGGAGCCTCCAGAGCCGCAGCGGTCGTGCTTCCTGCCCCAGCGCAGCCTGGGAAACTCCCAGGCTGCACTACGGAAGGAAGAGGTGGGGCTCTCGCGCTACCTACTCAGGAGAAGGCAGCTTGTGTGGAGCTGAAGCAGCGGGGACATGAGAGCCTTTCACTGCAAGCTGCTTGCGTGATCCCTGCACCCCAGGGCTGAAAAAAGGTAAGGTGCGGAAAGGGACTACGTCTGCTAGTCCCTTTAGTATTCTTGGATGGAGTTCCTGAAAACTTAGATAGGTATTCCTTTTCTACTTCTTTACCTATTCTGGGTTGCAACCCCCTTACTACATCATTTGTTCTTCTTCTTCTTCTTTTTTTTACCAAGCACAGCACAGTTTTATTTTTGGAAGAAGACTGAAGCAAAAAATGTTTTGAAGCAAAAACAAAAACAAGACAACAAACAACAAAAAACAAAACCTTTTTGAACAGTCTGGCCTTCTCTGTCATCTGTTGGTATTTCATTGTCTTCTCTACACAGTCTATTTCTTTGTTCATCCTTTGCTCAAGTCACAGCCAACACGCTGCTTTCTGTAATTTTTTTAACCTCTCTAGCAAGCTGAGCTCATTCTGACCTTTAGCTTTTCTGACTTTCTCCTTACAAGTAATTCATTCATATTCTGCCTTAGAGATTTCCCACTTTTTCCATTTCTTATTCATGTGTTTTTAAAATCTCAACTCATCAGAAAATTCTTTGTACAACCACCCCAGTTTCCTTAGACATTTTCTACTCCCTCCCCCTCATTGGAATTGTTTGCAACTGTGCCTTCAATATCTCACCTTGAAGAAACTCCTATGCATTGCAAACTTCTTTTCTTTGAACAATTCTGACCATGGGATCTCACCCAATATTTTCTTAAACTTTCAAAAATTGACTTTCTTGTAATCCAATGTGCTTCTGTGTACATTTGACTTCCTCCTTTCCTCCATATAACAAGAGAACATGATCTCTCATACCCAAAGATCCCACTATTTCTATATCTCCCTCCACTTTAATTTTTACCCAAATATTCCCAACTTGTTTTCCATACTCTAAGTCATGGGTCTCCTCACAAATATACACATCCTTGACATATAATGCTATTCCTCCTCCTTTCTTGTTCAGTCTGTTTCTTTAGAATATGTTATATCCCACTTATCTGACAGGTTAGTAATCAGAGCACTGTCAGAAAACAAAATTGGTTGAAAAGCAGAGCCTATGTACTGTACTGTAAAGAGCATGAAGGAGTTAGGGAGGCTCACTTGGGACCCACAGCATGTGAGCTGCTTGCAAAGTCTCTCAGACAGCTTAGCACCTTTTTCCTCCCTTCAGATTTCTTTGCAAGCAGCACACATGTATAAGCAGTTCCAAGCGAGCATCTGTAGGGAAGAAAAACTGATAAAAGAGTGGAACCCTCATCAAATTAACAGAACTTGTCCTTAATGTGGAAGTGTCAAAAAAGTGAGTGAGATAATGGGGCATCAAAAGATGAGGGCTTGCTGTACTCCTCCATTACTATATTCCAGAAATAAGACTCATCCTACCAGGTCTCAGTGATTCCCTATTAAATGATATTTGTCCTTTTGTGTTAAGAGTTCAGGTTCATCTTGTTTATTTTCCATGCTTGTGTATTAGTGTATGGGCATCTAAGACCATGGACCATTCTCCTCAGCTGATTTATTCTTTTCCTGTCCACTGTTGGCCAAATTTTGCTGTATAATTGAGGTTATTATGCCTGGTATTTGGTGTCCCCCCGCCCTCTGGAATACTATCTTCCTCCCCCATCTAACTCAGTTTAAAGCCTTCCTAATCAAGTTTCCAAGATTCCTAACAAACATTTTCTCACCAACTGCTGTGAGGTGCAATCCACCTCTTTCAAGAAGTCCTTCTTCATGAAAGTACAGACCATAGTCCAAGAAGTCAAATCTTTCCTAACTGTACCATCTGCAGAACCAGTTATTAAGTTCCAGTATTCTTCTCCCTTTTCCTGGACCACCGCTTTCAACAGGAATGATCAATGAAAAAACAACCTGCACCCCAAAGTTCTTTAGCTTCTAACCCAGAGCTTCATACTCTCAAAGTATCATATACTGAAGGTTATATCTTGTAGTATCATTTGTTCCAATGTGGATCAGAAGGATGGGCTAGTGGTTGGTGGGTTTGATGAGTCTTGTCAGCCTCTCTGTTACATCATGGATCTTTACCTTGGGAGACAGCACATCTCTGAAGACATCTTATCAGGGCCCTCAAAGCACTGCTCCTGTTCTTCACCACAGAGAATCACCTACTGCTATCATATGTCTTTTTTTCCTCTGGGAATTGGAAGAAGCTCCTCCATCCATGTTTGTGAGGTGTCTTCAGAGGCATATTCCATATCTTGCCATTCAAGGAGACCCTGCTCCTCTCTTTCCAAAGAATGGAGAAAGTTAGTTTCCAAAGAAAGTTTCACTCTCCCTGATAAGTGATATCTAGCTTTTAAGCTACATAGATACATAGGCCTCAGTCTGCTTCACCTTCTCTGCTAGCAGAGCAAGCAGCTTCCATCTGCTGCAGGCACAGGTTCCTAGATCCTCTGGCAAAAAAAAAAAAAAAATATGGCACAGATGTTGCAAGTCTCTTGAACAATTCCATCACCATCCCTGTTTGGCAGCTCATATAGGCAGCAGCATAGCTCTCTCCTGCAAATTCTGCTGTGAAATGCCCACACAAAATTTCCATTTTCCTTTCCTGTTTACTTAGCTTGAGGGACTGAGGCAGTACCCATGTAGGGCTAGCAGCTGCTAGCTCCACTCCAACAACTCAAGTTTAAGATGAAGTATACTCTCTCTTTGTGAGGGGAAATAAAATTAGCTTGGCAATTAGCTATTTTGCATATTATACCAATTTAATTTGCATGTTATACCCATCTGATTTGGAGAACTGGAATATGGATGCCAAGAGAACTGTGAAATGGACAGAACTGCTTTGAGTCCCCTATACTATGCTACTGTTCTCAGGTGTTGTGAAGGATGCTCTCCTCTCACTAGCACTAATTTAAGTGCCAGTCTGATCATTTCTTTGGAAATGAAATGGGAGAAGGGAGGTGTCAACTAGTCCTTTGTGTAAGGCAATACAGCTTTGGAGCTGGCCTACTTCAACTGTATGATTTGGGAAATGGGATTTAAAATGTGTGTCAGAGGTCCTCTACATCCTTTATGTTCATAGCAGGTAAAAGTTTGCCCATTGTTCACAGACCTCTGAAAGCAACCTGATTTCTTTACCCTTGTTTTGTAGATCTTTCTAGTGAACAGCACTCTTCTTTTGTATGCAGAAATAAAATTAGCTATGGAATGGCAAAGGGACAAGGACAAATGGAAACAAAACCTGAAACATAATAGGGAAACAACATTGCATGAATTCATTGGACTAGAAAAGAGATACCATTGAGGCCACAATGGCATGCTAATAATAGAAATAATCCTCAATAGCCAAATGGTTCGTAATTGTTCCCATAAAAAATATTGCATTTAATGGGGAAAAAAAACATTCTTTGTGTTTTGTGATACTCAGAATGGTATGAAAGTCCTTGGGGATTTCTATCAGATTGATTGATAAAAGAAAGGACATCTCAACAGGAGAACAAAAGCAAAATAAACCCAAAGCCTCATACTAGGAACATTGCAATAAATCATTTTATTAGGCCACTGCTAAGTTCAGTTGTTCCCCCTCAGTCAAACCTACCTGGCTGGGGGACTGGGAACTGTAGTCCAAATATAAACTTTCCCTTAGCTTTGCCCATAGGACAGTGAGGTACTGAAAAGTTGCCTTCATATTTTGGATAAGACTTGGGCAGGAACTCCTTAAGAGTAGAATACAATGCCTCAGAGGGTGATGGAGCCTCCTTCTTTGGAAATCTTTAAACAGAGGTTGGAAGGGCATCTTTCTGGCATGCTTTAGTTGAGCATTTCTACATGGCAGGGGATTGGACTGAATGGCCTTTTCATTCCTTTCCAGGTCTATGATACTAAGATGCCCTCAGTCGGATCCTCTTGATGGCCTTTCTCTTTGCCAGTGTCACTACTGCTGATTCACGGCCTGCTTGGGCTGGGCCAAAGTGCACCATTGCTCAGAGATGGACAAAGGGAGGAAAGCCCAAAGCCCAAATGCCACTGTCAGTCCAAACTACAGTAGACCCATTGAATCAGTGGGGTTAACCTACATGTTGACTAAAATAGACCATTTGAATCAATGTGATTTCATTTTTGTGTTGACTTGTCATTCAACCATTGATTTAGAGGGTGTGCTCTGTTGTTAGCTGCCATTAAGTTGACTGCGACTTACAGTGACCATATGAATGAGAGATCTCCAGGTCACTCTGTCATCAACAGCCCTGCACAGGCCTTGCAGACTGAGGGTCATGGCTTCCTGGACTAAATCTATTGACCAGTTAACCTATTTGATCCAAGCCTGAGCCTCTTT